>MJUU01070233.1:15848-27911 GCA_002080025.1 Modiolus philippinarum
TGGCTTTACATTTAGATCATATTGGTTATTTATTCTCTATCAGTTTTTAAACATCTTTGAGTTTCTGGTCTTCCAAATGTTTAGATTTTATCTGCACTGATGAGACATAAGTTGTCGAAATGCGCATATGCAGAAAGTAAATTCACAGTAACTTCGGTATTTAGTTATTTCCTAACAATACGTATATTTTACATCTGGAGACACAAACATATTGTCCAATTAGTCATAAATAAACATTTCCTGAACTAAAATTTTAACTCTGTGATTAATATGGGACAAGACCTTTTTCATTATATTTCAACACGGTAAAAGAATTTTCGTATATGCGAGACACCATGAATAACATATATTTACAGGAAAAATAAATGGATTGTTCTGCTTGGGTATGAATGCATATAATCAATGTTTAGATATACTTACATCTGGAATCAGATGAAGCACAGCATCTCCTACCAAACAACCAATGGACAATGACAGGAGCATTCCCATGGCATATTCTCTTACTAGTTTCTTTGAAATTTTTACAAATACAGCTCCAAGTAGTGAGCACAAACTAATGATGAATACGCTTACCGTTCCCAAGCCGTATGCTGAAACGAAATTAAGACAAATGCCAAATCGAGAATAAAGTAATTAGCTTAAAGTATTGTTTTCTATAAATGTTATTACTTTGGGATTTACGTATAAAGACAATAAAACGATTACTATATTCTTTTGCAATTAAGGGCAGCATTTTGAATAGTTGTAAAGAAGCATACCACCAAAGTGATGGTGTATCATGCTGTTTTCTGTTCCACAAGCAAAGTCAAGAAAAGCGTCAATCAGTCAATGGCAATTCCAATCAGCCTCAAATCAAACTTTCAAAACAATATATACCTCACTGATTATGTGACGGGTGTCGCTAGTGGAGCAGGACATGCTCACCCTTCCGGAGCAACTGATGTCACTCCCGGTTTTCATTGGAGTTCACAATATGAGTGCCTTAGTTTTTAATGTCGTCTTTTTATTTCCGTGCTTGTAGCTGTCTCACGTCCTTGTTTTGTCTTTGTTTTTCTCTGTTGCCGTTTTTGCCATGTCTTCGGATTTCGATTTTTGTAGTCTTCGCTTCCCTTGTTTCTTCGGTATTCTACTGCCGTTGTTTCAGGTAAAGGCATATTTTGGCTTTACATTTAGATCCTTTTAGTTACTTGTTCTGTATCAGATTTAACAAATGTTGGGCTTATGGTCTTCTTATTGTTTTGATTTGATCTGAACTGAAGTTCGAGAGTTGTCGAAATGGACATATACAGAAAGTAAAGTTACCGTGACCTTGGTATTAAGTTATTAACTAGGTCGATGCCTCCGCTGGTGGACTGGTAGTCCAAGAGAGTATTCATTAGCTTAGTATTCAGTACTTAAGTGTTGATCCGAAAGCTGATTTCATTTTTGCAATATCTAAATTTTTGTAAATTTTGTTGATAACAGGAATATCTCCATCGTGCAAAGCTCTGTCCTTCGCTGAATTTGGTTTATCAATTAAATCATATCGGTTATTTGTCCCCTTTCAGTTTTTAAACATCTATCACCGGACACTTGGGAGCTTTTATTTCGGAAAGTATAAATAAATGGAATTCGTTATCAACACATATTTTGGACATATTCTATTTTAACTATTTCTATAAAAGATAAATTGTTTAAGTCAAGTTTCAATATCTTTGTTAATTGTCTTTCAACAAATTCTTATCTCGGATTTAAGTAATCTTTAATCCTTAAGGTGTCTGCAGGGTTTTAATTTCCTATTATAGAATTTTGTGAAATTTTCTGTGTAGAAGCACAATTGTATTATTGTTCAAAATGTAAAATGAAATTTCGGGGTCACAGTGCATTTAAGCGCAAAATCTGAAATTGAACACTTCAGGAGTTTACATAGAAATGATAGGGAAAATGATCATATGAGAGGATAGCTTGAAACATCTATTATAGAATTTTTTCATACTTTGCATCTGTTTAATTATCATTGTGTAGTTTATATATAAAAAATAAAAAATTAGGGCTCACCGTTGAAATAAGAGAGAAAAATTGAAAAATGTGAACTTCTTTAGTGATATCTTAGTTTAAATATTTTATCAAATTATCTCCCTTGAATAATTTCTGTGTTCTGTTAATCCAGCAACAGATTTAAAGCTCGTGTGTTTTAGCTCACGTTTTTGTAACGAAAATGTTATAAAAATGATTAGGAATATAATTTTTAAATACATTTGCACTTTCTTTTCATTTCAAATAATTATTTTGTTAAATTTCTTAACGAATAACACCTTAATGAACAATTATTTGACAAAAATGGCAGAATAATGCCACTGAGACACCTTAAATGGACTCCATTTAGACAGTGTATGTTTTGGACATAAGTGACAAAAGCTTAATCTGCAGTGACATTTCTATGGACAACGCTATTCTCTGTTTTTTATATATTGTTGTTATTTTATTTGTTATATCAGTTTATGTCTATAGTTCGGTTACGCCGGACTGCAAAATAAAAGTATAGAACGGAAATATATTCCTTCTTGATTTATAACCGGAACGCCAACATTCCCCCGGTTATACACTTTTGACTTTATGTTCCTCAATGTGTTTATGTTTTATCTGCACTGAAGGGACATAAATTGTAGAAATATAACCATAAGCGGAAACTAAATTTACTGAAGTCCAGTATCTAGATATTTGACTAAAAGCGTAAAGCATATAACGTCATTGGTTGAAATCCAGATTGTCCAAACTCTTCACTTTCTGAAATGACTAATCATAAAACATACTTTCAAGATCAGTCGGAAGGTGAAGGTCGTCGTCCTTTTGTTCTCTGTTCACGTCAGTAGCACGTTGTAAAAGACTATATACGATAGACGGGCAGACATCTAAAAATTGTGCTTTGTTCAGATGTTTTCCATTGTGCATTTCAACCATCAGGATATCTTTAGGTTCAAGGAGCTGCAAAATCAGTGATTAGTGTTTCATCATGGTTCATTATAATTTTAGTAGCATTTAATATAACATATATGCATACTGAGCAGATATATATTCTGTTTTGCATATGTTATATAGCCGGAAGTTAACAGTCAACATCAATATTCCTAGTCTGTTATGGTAATATTAAAGAAATTTCATTTGTAGACCTTTATAGACCATCATTAGTAATACTCGTATAAAAGAAGATCATATAAAAATACATAAATTTGTAGATCGTTATTAGTACAAATAAGACACAAGAGGACCTTTAAACAGTTTTACATATTAGTACATATTATCAGCAATAATTCTGAAGGGAAAAAACATTTTACACACAAGCGAGTATATGATTAAAACTCATCGAAAATAAGATAAAATGCTATTTACTCTGCCATAAACAGGCTAAATGAAACAGCTAATAGTTACGATATTTATTGGCAAATGAAATACTGTGGGTTGCAACTGAAAAAATATGTGAAACGAAAGATTTCAGAGCGGCCATCAAAACAGAAAATAAAATGAAGTGTTAAGATATCCTCCATGACCACCAGAAAATTTATGAGATCTGGGAGACTTAAATTGCAAAGTATTCTACGTCCCAAATAAGACTGCATAGAAATGTACGTTACAAATTAGACTGCAAAGTAATATACGTTACCTCTGAAAAATTTATGTGATACCTGGCATTGTCAACATCTATGAAGAGTTTGTTGACAGGAGACTTCGGTCTACAATTAGTCTCGTGTTGATGTTGATTGCTTGTTATGTATTTGTTATCGTTTCTGCCATATGCCTTAACATCACTTGGTGTTTTCGGTAAGATGTCTGTCATAAGATTTTGTAAACCTACACAGAAAAAAATAGTTCTGATGTATACTCTGTAAATCATTACAGTGACAAGTGTATTACTTTTACTTTTAAAACTTATTTTGGTTCATTAGATATACTCACCAGTTTCATTTAGAAGATTTCTCCTTTGTCCGTAACGAAACATTATGTACTCAAGGTGGTCTATTATGCATGACCTTCTGTCCGAATAAATGTTCAAACCTGGAAAGAAATATTCGTCATGAGAAAAACATAATAACAACAAATATCAATTGAAGATGAAACTCAGTTTTAAATAAATTGTTTCCGACCATTGGTATGGGAATCACTCGCTTATCAGCGTATATCCTCAAGTTAACGACTGCATTTTAATGAAATGCTACACAGTAGTATACTACCTAAAGATGTGTAATATGGTTGCTGTTCGAATCTAGAAACTACAGATAATTAAACTTTTTGTTATTTATCTGTAAGACAATTGGGATGTGGGGCAACCTTCTCTGGCTTTCCTATATTGCCTCTTTTTATTCAGTTTGAGATACAAATGAATAAATACCGAATTTACTGTGAATTTAAATTCTGCATATGCGCATTTCGACAACTTATGTCTCATCAGTGCAAATAAAATCTAAACGTTTGGAAGACCATAAACTCAACAAATGTATATATTTTGATAAAAAAGAAGGACTTTTTTTTCAAACTAATAATCTGAATGAAAAAATTGAGTTTTCTTGTGTTGGATGAGAACGTCGTAATAATATCATTTTTTTTTAAACATTGCATTTTAGTTTTCCCAGCTAATTGTCTCTTTGACACATTCTCCGTTTCCTTCTTTTTTCTAATGTTGCGTGTTTTTTAATTGATTTACATTGCATTGATGTGCATTTTCATAAATATTATAGAATGTGTCTCATAATGTTTTGACTTGTTACCACAATTTAAATAAAAAGTTTTTTCATCTTAAAATTGCAGCCGTCAAAGGGAACAAATATAAAACAACCAAAAACTAAATTATATGTCTTAAATATGATAATATATTTCTAGAGTAAAAATCTATTTTAATATTTAAAATGTTTTATTAAACAGCATGAGCTTTGACAATACCCATTGTACAGAAATTAAAGCGAGTACTTTTGTTAGGCTAAACGGTCTCTGGGGGTAAACCTTTTTTAATTACTATCTTTTCATTTGAAAACATTTGAAAAAAAAACTTAAACGATTATGTATAAGGGGACGACCATTTGATTCGGGGGGAGGGGGGGTGGTAGATTTTGTAAATTTTTGTAAATAAATATGGTTGGAAATAAATAATCCGGCCTGCACATCCAAGAAAATAAATAATTTGGCCTTAGATTTATTGGCACGATAGGATTATGTTATTGAAAATAAAAATGTTATTGAAAATAAAAATTTTCGCCGCGAAGCGTCGAAAATAAATATTCTGTCCCGCAAAATTTTGAAAATAAATAATCTGGCTGGATCGGAACTGCCAGCCCCCCCCCTTTCAGAATCAAATGGTCGTTCCCTTATACATAATCGTCTGAGATTTTTTTTCAAATATTTTCAAATGAAAAGATAGCAATTAAAAAAGGTTTACCCCCTAACAGTTTCTATTGAATCAAATGATAAATTTCCTTTATTAAATATGTCCCTTTTCGAAAACTAATATTCCTTCATATTCTTAATTTGACGATCTTTTCTAGCAAAAATTCAAATCTGGACATAATCTTGTTTTGAATTTAATGAGTTAATAAATTTCAATCAACTTGACGTTTCTTTTACTGTACGCAAAGGCAATAACTGCCACATCAAGCACACTGAGTTTGGATCTTTAGTTTTTGAGGAGTTTTCACCTGTTGAAACTTTTTAAAATGTTTAAATATTAGTATGAGGCTTAGTACCTTATGAACAAATATGCAAAAAAAATATACAAACTTTTCAAAACGTCTCGATGTGTTTTTTTTCTGATATAAAACTATGATATCAACAATGTCTTTTATTTATTTATCTATCCGTGGACGATTCGTTTTACACTGACGGGTCGGTTCTCACTTTCTTTATCAAAAAATAGCACAAAGGACCTCAAAAATAACGTGACATACTCTTAACATTTGGAGATTACAGTTACATATAGATTTTCTCTTCCTTAGATTTTGAATACCTTTTAGGATTGCAGCAACAATCGTTGATGAAGCAATATAAAGTTTCTGTCTAACAATTAACATTTGTTTTCTTTGGGTCAGCAACTGTTTGTGATGAAGACTGCCTGTTTGTTTGTTGTGAGGTACGTGTTCTGGAGAACCCTTTGTTGGTATTGCTGTTGTATTTATTCTGTGTGGCCTATGGGTTTTTCTGACATGTTGATGCAGTAAGGTGGCAGTTGGACCTGATATATCATCGAGGTCATCTACTATTGCATGATGATGATGTGGACCGTGTTTCCCGTGATCCATCGAGTTAGTAGGTATATTTATCAATACTGTCGTGTGGTCTTTGTGGTGTTTATTTACATAATGTTTGTGGTCGCCTTGATCAGAAAATGAGTTCCTTTTATTCGCATCTATTAATTTTTCATTGACTTGCATAATATCTGACTCCCGATCAAACTGAAATAAAGAGCCATACTTAAAGTGATGTAGTAGCAAATGATATTAAGTAGAAAAAGAAAGGTCATTATAATGCGATTGCAGGACAACATAAAATCATACCAAAGCTGGAATGCTACTGAAATACCTCAATCGTATCAGATTCATTTTTAATCATTTAAGGGAATATACAACACCTTCGCTCAAATAATTTTCTACTTATTCAATTTTCTTTTATTTTAGTGACCAATTGCAATGGGCAAAATTGTAACTTCAAAAATATTTTACCAGAACATTTTATTTACTCAGTCGTTCAATCGGAAATGAATAGAAATAATATCTTCGTACTGTATTTCTTGATTGTCCTCACCTTGAAACTGAGTATGAGATAACATTTGGAAGGTAATCTGGATATCGGTGTTTCTGAGTTATCCTTATTAAAGTATACTCACTAAATTATTTTGGTTATATTGCGATCCTTCATTATCGTCATGAGTACTTCTTTTAAGGGGATGAATCAGCTCTGTTCCGTACAACTCCTGTAGCTCATCCTGTACCATACCAAGGGACAAACACTGTAAATAATAATTTGAGGGTAAAATATGAAATTTACTAAGAGAATAAAAATATAAGTGAAAAACAGGTCTAAAACTGATCATAGTAAGCTGTATGCTTATTTCGGAGTGAATTATTTCAGAAACAGCAGTAGAATACAGCAGGGAGTATACATAATTGTTGAACCAAAAAGAGTAAACATAAGGAAAAGGTTTTTATTGAAGGAGTTTCTTCTAAATTTATTCTAAAAATGCACTTCAGATGTAGAAATGCGGCATGTCTAATTTTGCAAATGCATTTAATCATATCAAATACTTTTCAACATTCTACCTACCAGTTATAAAATCGGTTTAAATGCATTTTCATGTATCAAAATATTCATTTCAGTCACTTTTTGCAGATGTCGACAAATTTTCATAATTAAGGATGTATTCTTGTGAGGTTTCAGTCTCGCTGAAATCTCGTTTGGAAATAACTTTAAAATTATTTATATTTTATGTACAATAGCAATGAATTAACAAAATTGATGTAAATCTTAAAATTGTGTCAAAAAATTATTCATTTCTATCAATTGGTTTCAGAGTAATCTCAAATTGAAGATTAATGCCCTAATTTGCTGTTGGATTCATGTCAAATTTTCACAAAATAGGGGTTGGGTTAGAAAAAGCCATTTTATGAAAAAAAATATGCTCTTCAGATTAATTTTTGCTATCTTAAAAATAGTGTTATATATTTTTGCAATAAAAAATCACAAAACAAATGAAGTTAAAACCATTAGCTGTTTAAAAAAATTAGAAAATCTGCATTTTTAGGGAAATTTGGAAATGCTGAAATTGCCCCTAAACAGCATTAAAATGGGACAAAACTTTCTTAAATCAACACCAACATATGATTTTTCCGGGCTGAATTTGTCCATTCCTTCTATTTACAGTTTTTTCAGAAAGTATGAGAAAAAGTTTAATACTCTAAGCTTAATTTTTTCAATGAAAATAGTCAAAAATAGTCAAAAATGCCTAAAAATGCTAAAAAAAGTGCTAAAATTGGTCACTCTTAAACATCTATAGCAAAATAATTTGCACAGCAACCTATGAATTTTTCTTTATACTAGTATATAAAATTTATATGGTAAAAACATTGCAAAAATCGAGGTTTGAAAAAAAGTTAAATACTTTAAAATTTTGGCTCCTCAGAAGAGTACACCCTTAAGCATAAATTTGTTACACAGCACCCAGAGAATAAAAATAATCTATGAAACGTTTATACATTGTCTCAAGTACAAATACTTGTGGGTTCATTGTACTTAATCTCAGTAGTCAAACAAGCTTTCAAATGAATGTTAAACAAGGTAAATCGTAGTAAAGGTTAACGACTCTTGTCAATTACAACCATATGCCTGACAAACTTGTTGTCATTCGGTATATTTCTCATTTCAAACATTTGAATTTTAAAGGATTGTTTGGTGCCAACAGAAAAAGGATTGTTTGATACCAACAGACAAAGCCAGTCTCATCAACCATTATGTCGAGTAAGTACAAATAACTAGCAGCATGGAAAGAGGTATGGCCATTTACCCGTGAATTTATTTCATTCAGCACACTAATTTTCCAAATGCATTAAACTATTACATACACTGTCGGAACAAATCAACTCGAATGCATTTTCATACATTTAGATAAAAGATTCAGAGTCTGAACCTATTTTGACAAATTTTGACAATTTTTGTATGTTTTTGTTCAAATTCGTTGTATCGGACATCCAGAACCAAAATAAATTAACTACCATATGGAAGGCCGAATGTTTGAACATTTGCAACAAAAGATTGGTTTTCGTTCTGGGTGTCCTTTGAGTAGTACTATTCTCTCAAACACTGTAAAATAGCTAAAATGGACACACTACTAATTATCTAGAAAACATACAAGTATATCATATATTAATTTTATTTTCATGAAGAAAACGTACTAGTTACCACCTTACACGATTTTCGAAAACATTTGAGCATATTCTGAAAATGACCCAACATAAGAAAAAATTCCACGCGTTAATTGCCATACTTCTTTACTTGGCTCATAAAAAAATATGTTTAATATTCAAATGGCATTTATTAGCTTTGTTTCCATTGATTTATTCACTTTTTTACCTTTTTTTTTGGGGGGGGGGGGGCATTTAGGGCTTGCTATATGGTGTGAGGTTCCTCATGGTGTTGAAGACCGTACGGTGACCCCTAGATGCTTTGTTTTGGGTCGTTTTAATCTAGATATGGGTGTTGTCTCCTTGACATTTACCCCATTTCCTTTCTTTTTCATATTGTTTTGTAATAATGTACACGTAGCAATATTTCAAATGGAATGTAAAATATTTTCTGATTGGCTAAAAAGTAAAATAATTTCACTTTCAAGCGTGTACTGTCCAAAGAAAAGAGTACATCAGAATGAACAAACATATAGAATGGACGGGACCATAGGAAATAAAACAGTTTTCATTTCCACTGAACCCCATATGAGAGAACCTCATTTTGAGAAGTGAGTTAAAGAATGCCTAAGAATTAACATTTATCAATTTGACAGAAACCATTGGAGAGAACTTCATTTTTAGAAGCCGAGTTAGAGAAAACCCAAAGAGTTTATCATGAGCTTTGACCAAAAACTTGTTGAAAGATTGAAGACTGAGATTTTTTAAGTTGTGCCAATAGCCTTACAGATCAAAGTAGTACTTGTCATTTCTTATTAGAAAGAAAAATTATGTGGGATAAACAGAAAAATTTCATGACAGGATATAGAAGAATAGAATCATGTGGAAGGAAATCTGGCATCAAATTAGCTGCTGAGCTCTTGTCTGGTAACGCATTATTACACAAGAAGGAAAGATCAGTGGGAACAGTAACCGAAAATCTAAGGCAATAACCAGTAACTGCAAAACCGGGAATTTCACTTTCTTTCTCGGCAATCGCAAAAGGAGTCGAACATACGGCCGACAAATATAAAATTGAATTAATTGTGGAGTTAAAGTTCTTTTCCTTGGTCTTGTCACACTGAAATTAGGAATCAAAAGAGAATGTGCTTGTTATTTCAAAAATCTGTAATGGATTAATATACCCTCTCAGACGCAAATGAAAGAGATTGCCCTCTTTGCATAGCAGGCGATGTTGGTGGACTCTCTAACTGACCTAAAACTTATCAAGAAAAGCCTGACTTTCTGAGAGTGTAAGAGAAGGCTGACATGCTCATGTCATGCGAAGTCTTCAACAGTTGTGAAAAAGGCTTGTTTTGACTAAGCTGGCACAATAACTATCTTCCTCTATGGGTATGCAATAATTTTGCGACATATTGGTGCTTGAAATCAACATTCCATTCTAGGAGGAAGTCTTTGCGTCCAATGCAATAGCTTCGGGTATTTAATATTGGAGACAAAGACTGATCGTTTTTTTTTTTGTTTTAGACTGGATGTAAACAGATTTATGTTCGGTGCTCCAATGAATAGATACAGATCTAAACACCCTCGGATTAGAAATGGTTGTGCGTGTCTGATGGTACCTTCTTTTTCTAGAAATTTTTAGACAATAACAAAATACCGATGCCGCTGTTAATTTACTTTCTATATTTGGTCATTTCGAAAACTTATGCCTCTTCAGTGCACATGGAAGCAAAACATTTGGAAATCCCGAATAAATCATACTCACAGGGAAATCGTGTATTTGAAGCGCCTGAAAAAATCTTCTTGACCAAAAAGAACAGTCAGATAGTAACAGAGTGTTCTTCACTTATTGTATAGTGCTTTATATTCGCCGTACGAAATTTTCGTGATTTTAAGTTTTGAATTTATTCACGGGGTTTTATTTTCGCAGATGTGTAGTTAAAGTCGTTCGGTTCATTTATATTAAGGCTTACATTTAAATATTCGCGGGTACAAAATTTTCGCGCTCATCGTAAAAAATGCGAATAACGCGAAAATTAATACCCCGCGAAATATAACAACCATACAGTATTTTGCAAGTAGGCTACCAATATTCTATTTTCGGTGGCCAGCTGAACATGCCTAGCTGACAACTTGGAGAAACAGTTTCTAGAATTGAAGAAGATTGGCCAAAAGACCGGAAGCATTCTGATCCTCCAGATATGCTCGAAATACTTTTGCGATTTGGCTGTGTACTAAGTCATGATAAGAAATGGAAAAGACAAAAGACAACCTAGAAGAACATTTTAGCGGGGCAGGACATGCTAACCTTTCCGGAGCACCTGATGTCACTCCCGGTTTTCATGGGAGTTCACACTATGAGTGCCTTAGTTCTTAATGTTATCTTTTTATTTCCGTGCATTGTAGCTGTCTCACGTGCTTGTTTTGTCTTTGTTTTTATCTGTTACCGTTTTTGCCATGTCTTTGGACTTCGATTTTTGTAGTCATCGCTTCCCTTGTTCCTTCGGTATTCTACTGCCGTTGTTTCTAATATGTTTCACCAACCGAGATGAATGGGATGAAAGATTTCAAGATCGAAACTTCTGCTCCCAAATCTAAAGAAACCGTTGTCCACTTTTTATCATGTGGAAACGTCCACATGGAACAACCTCATCTACTATTGAGTTGAAAAAACTCAAAAGACAAGTGAAATGGCAACTGTCTATTGATACAAAATTTGTTGTAACAACTTACCCAGAGACAGATGAATATCTATCTATTCAGAAATGTTCAACGAGAAAATCCTGAGAAAGAATCAACTATGACTTTTCGCATGGAATTAAAACCCCAGCCTCTGGAAAATATAGACCAGTTTGAGTCAGTATGAAATCGTTGATGTAAGTAAAGATCGGAATGACCTATGAATATGAATATGAGCCAGAGCAATTTGGAAAACATTGTTGAAAAGCAAGGAAGCTACAGTTAAGTCAAAAAGTTGGAACTGATATTGGTATATCTTTTTGTTTCTGAAGGAAATGGCTTTGGCAAATGGAAATAAACATTGGCTACGTCCATTGATGTTTTCTGCATACTTCGGGCACAGATTAGCTTGCAGCTGTCTGTTCGTTTACATTACTACGCAAGTTTTGAAAACATAGATCCATTACCGGTCTTACTGATCCGATTTCGCGACAAGTCCATTATGGAGTAAAACCCTGAAATC
>MJUU01070234.1:16171-39044 GCA_002080025.1 Modiolus philippinarum
ACTGATCTTTTCTTTGCACCAATTGTACTTATTTCTTTTTGTAGTATTGGAAATATTTTCGCTGTTTCATTTACTTCCACTAGAGTGTTTTTTTTCTCATAAATATGTTATGTGCAACAAATACAAAGTAATGATCTTTTCTTTGCACTAATTGTACTTATTGTAGTATTGGAAATATTTTCGCTGGTTCATTTACTTCCTGTGGGAAAGTTGCGCAGCGTCAACTAGAGTGTTTTTTTTTCCTTATCATGTTATGTGCAACAAATATAAGTACTGATCTTTTCTTTGCAATAATTGTACGTATTTCTTTTTATAGTATTGGAAATATTTTCGCTGGTTTATTTACTTCTTGTGGAAAAGTTGCGCAGTGTCCACTTGAAGCTATACCCATGGTTTATCATATGTGCATTAAAAAGGTTAACATTCTGCTTGTTACATGTAATGCATGTTCAAAACGCATCCGATTGTGCTTTGGGATTTATAAATATTTTCTTTAATAATTTGATTTCATTTTGTCATAACTGTAACGCTTACGCAACTCTGTTTCCCATTCTCGTTTCCATTTGACGTTATTTTCAAAAGGTACAACAATTAAAGCTATATTTCATGACTTTTAATTCAAACTTTCGCATACAGTTCCCTTATCACATTGAAATATGTTTTCAAGGGTCAAGAATAGCCTCTTGATTGGGACTGAAGTTTTGAAGATATCAGCAGTAAATTTATAATAGCTATTTTGATTACACTCTATTAAACTGGGAATAAAAGCGACTATATGGTGAATATTTGGCTTTTGTATATTATGTGAAATAGAATTCCACTCGATCTTTTTCTAAAATCACTCCAATTTTAGAATTTGACACATGTACACCACCAATTCCCACTGCTTTGTATAGATATTCATTTTTTTAGAATTTGGTGTTTCTCTCTCAGTATTTGGTGTTGTTCTTTATTTCTTTTTGTTGAATTGTCACAAAAGAATATTATTTGACTTGTTTTCTGTCTTGGCTATAAGGGACTAAAGTTGCAAATGTGCAGATTACATAAAATTATGAATTTTTATCGGATTTCAATGGAATTTCCTTCTCTAAATTCGTTTTGTTGTAAGCTCTCGTGATATGTCACCGGATTTCTCTTGGTCTTTTCATTTCCGAGCTATAACTGGTCAATGTGGCAAAAATTAAAATTTCTTAATGTTATTCTTTATTTTTTTCTTTTGGATTTTATTTGCCTGAAGTTTTCTGCAATTTGTCATTAAATTTGGTATAGCCGGTACGATAACTGTCCTTGAAAGGGGGAAGGGTCTAACAATTGCATTTTTTCCTAAATACGTAAAATCTTGATTCATTTTTTTGGTTGTCTTGTCTTGATTTCTCTTATTGGAAGCTTCATTAGATAGATTGTGTGTAGCTCTGACTGTTTCGGAGCTTTAAGTGATCAAACTTGCGTATTTTATTGACCCTTATTGTGTCCATACGGTTACTTTGACCAGCTCTTTACTATGTCCCCATACCCTTGACCAAATTTCATTCAAGACATCCAGAGGTGGTATCATGCTGCGCTCTACGTTGTCCTTTTTACTTAATGTATTAAGTAGCAGTCCGTCGAAGAAAAAGGCAAAGTGCATTGGTGCGTTGGCACATTGAGGGAAAAAAACACAAATTTTTTGATATTTGATTTTAATAAAACTAACCAAGAAAACGTCTTTTTGATAGATAATTTTTTTTCTTCATATTTTGCCTTTTTAAGTTATCAGCGTCCAAATTAGTTACATTGTACATAGAAAAGTACGGGAAATTTTTACTTCCATTTTTTCTCTCTCTAACCAGTCCAAAATTTTCTCGAGACCTTACACATGTTTGAATGTAAAAACTTTTTGGGGTGTGATTTTATGACCAAATAAATACACCTAAGCCAAAAAATACCGGATCTAAATTTTTGATGTGCCGACCACTGCCTGACCTACTTGAACGCTCTGACACGACCAGGCCACAAAATAAAATCTTTCTTCCACTTTTTCGTAAATAAGCCCGTTCTGATTTAATTGAAATCTTATAACTTGAATTTTGTCTTCAAGTCTTTCAGAACGGAACTTTTTATGACACATTTGGATTGTTTACGATTTGCTATTATAGCTTTGGCGAATTTTCTTCAGTTGATGATTTTTCGTAATTTATAATACTGGATTGAAAAACTTGACATTTTAGTGAGACTTTACAATTAAACTACTGTTCATTTCTGGCCTTAAATTGTAAAAAGTTCAAACACTGTAAACCTCAAAAACAGAAATAAGGGGATCTTTCTATAGTTTCTGATTTTTAAGACTACATGGATCCTGCAGCTTGTACTTTTTTACGATAAAATAAACGGAATTTCAGCCTTACTGGGAACGAAATTTTCACGCAATGCCTTTTTAGCTCACCTGGCGTCCGCCGTCCGTCCTTAACTTTTAATTAAAAGATCTTCTCCTCATAAACCACTGGGACAATTGGAACCAAACTTGGTCATAGTAGTCCTTGGGTGGTCCCCTTTAGAAAAAGGTATCTGGCATGTCAGCGGGGAACATAGTTTTAACATTGGACCCTATGGGAAAGACATTCAAAGATCTTCTCAGAAACTACCAGTCCAATTATAACCAAACTTAGTCACTATGGTCCTTAGATGGTCCCTTCCAAAAAAGGTATCCGGCAGGTCCGTACCTCATCCAAGATGGCCGCCAGCGGGAACATAGTTTTAACATTGGACCCTATGGAATATGCATTCAAAGATCCTCTTCTCAGAAACTACTAGTTCAATTAGAACCAAACTAAGCCACAATTGTCCTTAGGTGGTCCAATCCAATAATGTATCTGGCAGGTCCGTACCTCATCCAAGATGACCATCTTGAACATAGTTTTTACATTGGTCTATTGATTTTAAGGGAAACCTCTGCCCAAATTTTTGATTTTTTATTTGAATTGTAGTCTGAATGGTTTAATTTCAACAATATGTATTACCTTGATTATAAGGGGAACCCCTGCCCATTTTTTTTTTTTTTTTTTTTTTTTTTTTTTTTTGAATGGTGTTCTGTTATGGGTTGTAATGGATGGTGGATCTTTCGGTTGTCGTGGAAACCAAACAAGAATACTGTTATTTAAGAAAAAAAGTATTCTGCTGAATTTTATGTTGAAAATGCCTTTTATCTATGTAAGCCAATTATCCAGGGGAGCGATACAGGCTCTTGAGAGCCTCTTGTTTTTTTTCTGGATCCGCCTCTGCATGCCATTTGACATTCGGTCTTAACATTCACTTCAATGACACTGCTAATAGTTTTTGTACAGAATCTATTGCAAGACTATAACCTGGGAGTGCATATTGAATCGGAATTACATAATTCGTCGTATCCAAGTCAGCGGATGTTTTTCGTTCGAGATCAGAAATTTCTGTTGGCAAAATCTTTTTCTGGCTTAAATTATGTTTGATAGGCATCGTTCAATGCTGTTCTTGCTTAATCTAGTGTTATTGTAAGAGCTTCAAGTGAAATGTTCAGCTTTGCTGTTGTCACACTCTTGTGACAATTGTATACGATTTTATTATAATTGGTTCATTAACAACTACATTTCACACTTGACGACAGAAACTCTGTTCTAATTCAGACGCATTTGAGTACTCTTTTAATGTGCAGAGTAGCAATTTTTGTTAGCTCACCTGCCCAAAGGCCATGTGAGCTTTTGCCATCACTCGTCGTCCGTCCGTCCGTTAACTTTCATTCAAAGATATTCTCCTCTGAAACTACTGGGCCAATACAACCAAACTTAGCCTGAATCATCACCGGGGTATGATCTTTCAAATTTGTGATTTTTATGTCCGTATTCTAAACAACATGGCCGTTATTACTAAAAATAGAACATAGGGGTAAGTTGCTGTTTTTTGCAAATTACTCAAAAACCGTTACAGATATCAAAAATTTGACCGCTGTAAAAACAATCAGCATTATGAGATCTACCCGCCCTGCATTTTTGAAGAATACCCGACAACCCGTCTTGGAGTTATTTCCCTATTTATGTAAAATTTTCGTGTTGTTTTTTTNTTTTTTTTTTTTTTTTGTTGTACTTATAGTCCTATATATTGAAAATAGTAGAAGATAGAGGTAAAGTTTAAATTATAAAAATGGTCAACATAGTAAGATCCACATGTCCTGCAATTTTGAAGAAAATCTGACGACCCACATAGGCGTTTTTCTTTCAATTTTCACGATTTTTTTACATTTTTACTTTCATTTCAAAAACTGTTTGAGAAGGATGTTAAATGTGAATTGCAAAAGTGTTGAGCTTTCCCAGGACTACAATTTCTACATATGTCCAGCGGGTTAGCATCTAATCCTAGATGGCCGCCAACATAGTCTAACATAGAACCCTATGTTAAATGCATTTAAAGATCTCCTTTGAAACCACTGAGGCAATGGGGACCAAATTATGTCACAACAGTCCTTAGGTGGTCCCCTTTAAAGTTTGTGATTTTTGTGGTTATACCTCATCCAAGATGGCCGCCAGCGTGGAATATGGTTTAACATAGGGACCCTATGGGAAATGCATTCAAAGATCTGCTCTGCTGAAACTACCCAACCAATTGGAACCAAACTGTGTCATAGCCCTTGGATGGTCTCCTTTAAAGTTTGTGATTTTTATGTTCGCACCTTATCCAAGATAGCCCCCAGCGTGGATCTTAGTTTAACATAGGGACCCTTTTGGAAATGCATTCAAAGGTCTTTTCTCCTGAAACCGCTATAACCCAAGAGGAAGCAAACTTGGATACAATTGTCCATGGCTGGTGCCCTTTAAAGTTTGTGATTTTTATGTTCGTACCTCATCCAAGATGGTTGCCAGCACGGGACATAGTTTAACATAGCACCCTATGGGAAATGTATTCGAAGGTCTTCTTCTCTGAAACTACTGAGCCAATTACAACCAAACTTGATCACAATAATCTTTGCGTGGTCCCCTTGAAATTTTGTGATTTTAATGTTCATACCTCATTCAAGATGGCCGCCAGTGTGGAACATAGTTTAACATACGGACCCTATGGGAAATGCATTCAAATGTCTTCTCCTCTGAACCTACAGAGCCAATTGGAACCAAACTTGGTTACAATTGTATTTGGGTGGGCCCTTTCAAATGCTGTAATTTTTATGTTTGTACCTCGTCCAAGATTTAAAATGTAACATCTGGTTAACTGATTTATTGTATGAATGGGTGGTCTTTTGGTGACAATGAATAAAACAGTCACCAGGTGAGCGATACAGGCTCATCTGAGCCTCTAGTTTTGGTTTATTCCTTGTAGGCCTTGCAGCATCAGCCTCGCAATATAATTCTTTAGCAGAGGTCCGTATCTTTTCCTGTATTTCTTGACTCGTATCTCCCTGTATTACAGTACAACTTTCCGGATTGTAACTCGGATAAAAAAAATGAAAACTTCTTGGCTTTCAGTTGACTAAGAACTTGAGTAGTGTAGTGAACTGACAACTCGTAGTGTAAATCAGTTAGTTCTTTCATTATTTTGCATCAGACATTTCATTTCAAACAAAACTTTGTTTTCATGATTTTGATCAACACCGTCACCATCATCACTCACTGTTGCATACGAATCCATAAGGGAACAACTTTACAATCATCTTTCCTTTTGGATAGAATACAAATATAATGTTCCCGACCAATTATCTAAGTGGACTTTTCCTCCACAGCCAACAATAAAAACAATAAAATTTTCGGATGTACCATTAATTCAAGCAACAAAAACACGAGATTGTCTAAACATTTAATGAGATCCCAAGATGTTGATTGTGAATGAATTATTTTTGTCTCACAAAACCTATTGCTGGTGGGAGTTTATTTTCCTTCCAGTCATCAATTACTTGTTTCCTCACATTTGACAATCGTACTTGTTTTTACAATAAGCTTCGGCACATCTCTAATTCACATAAGTTGGTGATCGGTATAAGAATTGATGGTTGAAGTCATCACCTTTAGATGTCAAACTTATTCGCCCGGCATCTGAATCCGTTGGCAACCGCTCCGTTTACAGAGCTACAAGGCGCGTCCCCCTGAATAAGGAAATTTAATGTCTATGCGGGGTAGTCGTGGAATAATACGGAAAGTTTGGCCGCGAACCGTTATAGACGACCTGTGTGGAGAAATGCCATAAATAACCCTTACATATTAAGCAGCCTTCTCACGCGGCATAGAAGGCTTAATTTCCTACCCATACCCATTTCTCCTTTTTATAGTGGCAATCAAATCTCGTTGCCTATTCTACCTGTATTTTGTTCTTCTTTTACCTTATTTTATTGGATTGATTTTCTTCTGGTCCCGATAAAGCTGAAATATTGCTAACTGGACGTAAAGTTCTAACTATTCAATCAATCTAGGTCAGTCGTATGGGACACGATTGTTATGCTCTGTTACCGTTTTAAAAGAAGGGAGAACGTGTTGATATTTTTGGTTTAGATGAAGCAATACTTACCAAATCCAATACAAACAATAAACAGCCCAGTAAGGAATGAATTTCGTATAGATTGTTCTTGAGGGGTAAACCATTTTTTTTTTTTTTGTTTCTCCTAGCTTGTCGCATTAAATCTCAATTTGCAACCTTAAAATCTACAATTGACCCCCTTAGATCTTCAGTATGATATATTTTTATTATCTGACAATTTCAATGAAAAATTTTAGAAGTACATGCACTGACAATGTACACAGACAGACAGACAATGTAATTCCTAATTATCGGTAATTTATATGAATTTTCTTTGAAATAAAGAGACTGGTAATCTCAGTATCATCGAACTGGACATAATCACGAAATGATCGGGTCACTGTAAAGGCATCACGTGCGGATTGCTATGCTGACGTCATGTTTTGATACTTTTTGTCATTTTCGTACGCGTAATAGGTTGAATGAACAATGAATATAAATTACTGCAATAAACAATAGATTTATCGTGCTAAAATAGTAATTTCAGATTATTTCAATTTATGCTAAGAGTTTTTCATTACTAATTTGTGCATTATCGATAAAATCAATATAGGATATTTTATTTTTGACACAGACTCACTTGATACTGGCTGTGATAAAGTCCTTATCAAAAACAAAATGTCCTTTATTTCATACATACCCTTACATTGTTTGTTGAGTATAATAACAAATTATCACATTTAAGAGATAAACATGCAGTATTAGAAGATCTGATGGAGTAAATCATAGATTCTACTGTGGCAAACAACATTAACCCTTTCTCTCCTGATTTAATTACTCCAGTTGTAGTTTGAATTAAACCTGTATCTATGTTCAGTATGGTGCACCATAGATTTGACATACAAAGAGGTTGTATATACCAGTTTTCTAGTTATTAAAGCCATTAAACAGACGTGATGCTGATATAGACTTGACATTTTTTGAAATAAATTGATTGATTAGTTAAGAATTAAACGTCCAGTGAGCAATATTTCAGCTATATCTAGACGAGAACAGAATAATCAATTAAAAAATCTAAGTTAGAGAAGAATGAAACAAAGGTGAAAAGGACAACCGGAACAACGAGGTTTGATTGCGACTGGAATGGAAAAGGGGAGAAATGGGTAGGGGCGGGAAATGTAGCCTTCTAGTTCCTATCGTTGTCTATTGTCATTTTATGGTTTTTCTTGTGCAGTTTCCTGGTGGATTGTGGCATGTGATTGTAATGTTCTGCCATTGTAAGTGTTTCCTGTTATCTTTTCTTCATTAACTCTATACGAATCCCAGTGACTGTTCTCTTTAGATAACATAGAAGGGTCTTTATACTGCATAGAATGTGGCGTTTTTTTCCACACAATTTGGCTACAATGGTTCGCGGCCAGACTTTCCGTATTATGATCTGACTATCACACATAGACAGGGCATTCCCCTATCCATCAACTTGGGACGCGCCCGGTAGTTCTGTAGCCGGAGACCCTGAAACCGATTCAGGATCCGGGTTTCAAAATTAAAGGGATGTGGGTAATAGAAAGAGATTTTTAAAAACCTTAAGACTTAATTAAGTTTGTGAGCGAGTCATAAACTCATCAGAAGCAATTTTATTCAATAAACTGCAAATTTAGTAAGTATAATTTTTTTTACTATCACTGAGTGGCTTGTAAACCACTGAAACTTTCATTAACCAAGTTTGCTAACCAAAAAAACAACAATTCAAAATTACAAAGCTCTGCCATAGCTTAATGTGCGTTTTTTCAACGCCCTTTTTTGATGATTTTCTCTATGATATTTCTATTTTAATTTTTGGTGTTCCAAATATAATTTTTATCTGCACATAAGACATTGTGTCAAAATGGGCATCTTCCGATATAATTCTGTGTTTTTTACGGAGTTTTATTATATCTCCCCCCACTCAAGGAGGAGACATATTGTTTTTGTTTTCCGTCTGTCGTCCGTCCGTCACAAAGTTTGTGAACGCCAATTCTCCTACACCTTTTATCGGATTTCAACCTAACTTCACAGGATTGTTGACCATCATGGGTAGTTGTGCATATCGTCTCACCAGATTGATGGGCTAATTTTTGTCAGAGTTATGCCCCTTTTTGACTTAGAATTTTGCAACATTAAGTTTGTGGACGCCAATTCTCCTACACCTTTTATCGGATTTAAACCTAACTTCACAGGATTGTTGACCATCATTGGTAGTTGTGCATATCGTCTCGCCAGATTGACGGGCTAATTTTTGTCAGAGTTATGCCCCTTTTTGACTTAGAATTTTGCAACATTAAGTTTGTGGACGCCATCTCCTACATCTTTCATCGGATTTCAACCAAACTTCACAGGATTGTTAACCATCATACCTAGTTGTGCATATCGTCTCGCCGGATTCATTGGCTAATTTTTGTGGGAGTTATACCCCTTTTTGACATCAAATTTTGCAAAATTAAGTTTGTGGACACCAATTCTCCTACATCTTTCATCTGATTTCAACCAACCTTTTCAGGATTGTTGACCATCAATCGTAGTTGTGCACATTGTCGAGCCTGATTGATGGGTCAATTTTTTGGGGAGTTATGCAACTTTTTGACTTAGAATTTTGCTGAATTAAGTTTGTGGGTGCTAATTCTCCCACATCATTCAAAGGATTTCAACTTAACTTCACAGGATTGTTGAACATCATGCTTTAGTTGTGCATATTGTCTAGCTTGAATGAATGGCCACCTGGGGGCAACATAAAACTTACTTGTGTTTTATCACTGAAAGAACATTACGTACTGGGGGATGGGGGGGGGTGGGGAAGACATTCGTTTTTGTATCTTCTAGTTTTTAGCTCATAGCTAGGGTGAGCTTTTGCCATCACTTGGCGTCCGTCCGTCGTAAACTTTTCTTTAAAAATCTCTGAAACCACCGGGCCAATTTAATCCTAACTTGACCTGGGTCATCAACAGGGTATGTAGTTTAAACAAGAGGCTCTCAAGAGCCTGTATCGCTCACCTGAGCCATGGCTGGCGGACATCTTGGATAAAGCACAGACCTGAAAAAAAAAACTTTTTTGCAAGGGGCAACCTAAAGACTATTTTGGCCGTGCTTGGTTCCGATTGGCCTAGTAGTTTCAGAGGAGAAGATCTTTGAATGTGTTTTCCTATAGGGTCCAATGTTAAAACTATGATCCCCGTTGGCTGCCATCTTGGATATAGCGCGGATCTGAAAAACAACTTTTTTGCAGGGGACCATCTAAGGACTATTGTGGCCAAGTTTGGTTTCAATTGGCCCAGTAGTTTCAGAGAAGAAGATCTTTGAATGAAAAGTTTACGCCGGACGGACGACGGACGGACGGACGAAAAGTGATGGCAAAAGCTCACCCTGGTTATAGCCAGGCGAGCTAAAAATGTTTTCGGTTAGTCGGAGGGCCAAACAACATGGCCGCTGTTACTAAAATAGAACAGACGGGTAAATTGCTGTTTTTGGCAAATAACTAGAAAACCGTGGCAGATATCAAAAATCTGACATAGGGGTAAAATTGTTCAGAATGCCGAGATCTATCTGCTATGCAATTTTGAAGAAAATCGGGAAACCCGTCTTAGAGTTATAGCCCTTTTACCGTAAATTTTTCAAAATTTATGCATTTTTTATTTCAAAAACTGCAACTGATAGAGGTGAAGTGTAAATTGGAATAATGTCAGCATATCAAGATCTACATACGCTCAAATTTTGAAGAAAATCCAATTTAAACCATTTTTTTTTCTTCTTTTTTTTCTCCAATACCATATGGTTTATTGATTATTCCCCTTTGAATTCTGTGTTCAAATCTTCTTTGGTTAACTTTTCTCTTTTAAGCTTTAGAGAAATTCCTTTTTATAGCTTTGTTAAAGCAATTATTTTTATTTATAATTAAGAGCAAAAACAGTGTTTTTGTACAAATTTTTACAATTTTTTGCAAAAATACTTTTTTTATCTTTACCTTATTATATGTTACAATTATTTTTCTATGTAAAATATTTTGTCTTAAGCCGCTCTTACACTACACCGTATAACACAAACGTATGAGGAACGGATGAAAACCATTTTTGTACGGTGGAAAATATTTTTGTTCGTTCACGAATTACAATGAAAACGCAAAACAACCGGAGGTATGCAGTAAGTACACCGTACATGAACAGTCCTGGCACCGAATAAACCGAACTGACACCGGAACCCTACCGGATGAGCACCGAACAAAACGTACTTGTAACGGTAACATACCGGACGAGTACCAAATAAAACGTATTGTTAACGAAAACGTACCGCCCGAGCACCGAGTAAAAACGAATTGAATAGATACTATGTAAAACTATAGATTTTAAAAGACGATACCCGTGTCTTTTGACCGCTCAACAACTTATTTTACACAGATAATCAATACGGTGTGCTTGACCAATGAAACAACCAAATACCAAAATTACTGTGATTAAATTCATTCATCCAAAATGTTACCGAATAGAAAAGCAAGAGAATGACCAAAGAAAAGAACTGTCAAAGTCAGTTAAACTTCTCCACCAACGACCCAAGGCGAAAACTCAAGACCAAGTATACAGCATCTATGGTAGCGGATGCTGTTTAACACTTATAACATTTTTTAACGGCGATAAAACCGGACATTTTTTTCTTATTTTGATGTTTTGGGTATATGTCAGAATAATGTTACAACAGAAATACAAGTCAACAAACAATGCATAACTCTAGCGATTACTAAATTATATTAGCAACTTTAAAAAAAGTAGTGTACTGTATACCACCTTCTATTAGATGACCACATACCTTATAAGCAACCGTTGTAAATTCGTTTTAAGCAAAATAAGAATGGTAAAAGTGGGCCACATTTTAAAAGGTAGAAAGGAAAAAATATACAAAGTAAAAAATAATAAAATACCAGCTAAAATCACAAGAAAGGAATAGAAATTATGGCTTAAATTATCGGCCTGATGACCTCCACCTACGGGGCAACCAGATAAATTCTGTTACTCTTCAGCAGTTTAAGTTTCTCTCGTTCTGGCAGGACCATCATTTTGGTTTTGCGTCCGGTTGCCTCATAGTTGAAGCCATACCGGTAAGGTAGAAAATATGGGCCTTTCTTTCTGTTCCTTTCTTGTGATTTTTACGGAGCTGTTATTCTTTTCTTTTTGTTTTATTATCTTTTTTTTATATTTTATATTTAGTGCTTATTATCTTTTAATTGTGGCCTACTTTTACGTTTCCTATTTTTTGTCTATTACATTTAATTTTGATCTTTGCACAACATATATTTTCATAAATTCACTTCATTCGGTGCTTGTCCGGTTGGTTTCCGCAATAAGTCCGGAACTCGAACGGTTTATGCGTCATCTCTTCGGTAATAGTCCGTTTCGCCAATTTAATCTACCGTACATGAACGGATGCAAGACGGACAAGTAACGAATGATTAACGTACATACAACGCATGAGAACCGAACAAAACGTAAACCTACCGTGCATTCACCGTACATTTTGTGCGGTATATGTCCGTTCCAAGTTTTGAACATGTTCAAAATTTTTCACAGTACAAAATGGACATCACCGCAATTGTACCGTATTCACCGGATAAGGAACGGACAACAAACGTATATGAACGGAGACAAACGAATAAAATTTATTTTCATACGTTCGACGTTCGTTTGGGTTATACGGTGTAGTGTAAGAGGGGCTTTACAGGGAAGTATTTGATTGGCAACTGTACTGTATGCTTTGCTGACATGAATAAGCAAGCAGTTTCTTGGCCTCATAGCCTGCATAATTTTTGTTGTTAAATAAAGCCTTTAATGATCAAGTGATGACATAAACCTTGAGAACCACAGATGGATTTGAATACTACATGGCATGTATGATGCTATGAGGTGCTGACTAAGCATTGTGACTTTGGTGCCTATATATCATCCAACATGGCCATCTGCGGGGAACTTAATTTATTACTGGACAATATAGAAAGAGCACATAAAGAATTTTTTATCTGAAACAACTTTGCTAGTTATAAAACTTAATCACAATGCATCTTAGATGCTCCCCTTCAAAACAGATGTCCCTCAAGTCTGCACCTATGCAAATTGGCTACCAATGGGAAACATAGTTTAATATTGGAGTACATTCAAAGATCTTCTTTAAAACCATTTGGCCAATTGGAAATAAACTTCGGCACAACACTTAATTTTCTTTAAAATTGTGTCCTGCAGATCCATCCCTTATCCAAGATGGCAGGCAATAGGGAAAATAGTTTGATCATATAACATAAATGTTTGTTTACATAATTTGAAAATGAGACCCTTTAACATAGAAAATTATTTTAATTTATGTATTGACCATGGACCAGGTGAGCGATACAGGCTCTTGAGAGCCTCTTGTTTAATTAAAAGAATCACAATCAAAACCATATACCTAGCTCTTGCAGGCGTCTCCTGTTGTCAAACTCTTTAAGTTTCTCTAGTTTATTGCTGTCTTTACTGTTTTGTGCTCATGGAAAAACTTGAACGATTGCCAAAAATTATTGTAGAATTCTAAATCATCACTCCCATCTATGTTGATTTTTTTGTATGGAAGAATGCTCTCTACAAATAAGAAAAATTCAAATTAAAACAAAAAAAAGAATCAAATGTAATAATACAAAAAAAAAATATAGCACAAGGGTGCCTGGTTTGTCTTATCTAGGGGTTAATTGAAACCGATGAAGCCCATAAGGACAATTGTTAAATTTTGCATTATTATTGCGCCATCGAATCAATAAAAACTTTTGGATAGATAAAGTTTGATTGATAAATAAATTAACGTTAGTAAGCAGTATGTCAGCTGCATTAGGACAAGAACATGTTCATTAATTCAAAAAAGGATGGATGGGTAGACGGGGTTAAGTTGTTTTGATTACCTTTTGGTTATGGGATAAATAGATAAGGACAGGAAATTTATCTTCTATACGACCCCAGACATTCTGCTGATTTATTGAAAATAAAAAAGGGTCATTAAACTGTACAGTGCATGACTTTTTCACACGGTTGTTGTTCTGATGGTTGATGACCAAGTTTTTTCTTTTTATTAAATTATGACCCAACTACCCTGCGTCACTAAGTTATCCCATATCAAACTACCGTCGACACGTCCGGTTATCAATGTTAACGAGAGTTCTGTGTTGAGTAGATGGATTCAGCTATCCACTTAACATTACATCTAGCTCATTGTTTTATGTATGACCTATTCTCACTGTTTTATATCAAGGATTGAAAGTAGTTGAACAGTTCTTATTGTAATAAACTTATGATTGGCTGGACGGAGTTTGCCTTCAACTTTGAACTTTGGTAATTTTACTTTTTCAGTGTGATATCAACATCGGGTAATAAAAAATTACAATAAAAATAATCATGTAATTATCTTTATAATTTGTATGCACCAAGATATGAATAGGAGTATTCACCAATCAAACAAATATCGATTTATTAATAAGATCATTCATATTTTGGAATGATCAAATCCTGAGTGACAGGTAACTCCACCCAGTCAACCTCAACTTTTCTTACAATACCGAATCTAAATAACTAAATACCTTAGTTACTGTAAATTTAGTCTCTGCAGGCGGTTATTTCGACAACTTTCATACCTTCAAACAACAAACTATCCATCCGGTAAACATCTGATTATTCTCCAACTCTTTATATTTACCGAAGCACTGCTATAATTCTATTGCTTTCTCTTGCTTTTTAATGTTTTACAACAATGTCTTCAATTAATATTGCGAAAATATACATTATTGCTATGGAATGATGATGATAGTTATCATCTTAATTGTCTTAACAACTGTTTAAGGAACATTCCACAGAAACTCTGGTCATTCTATATAGGAATACACCAACGACGGCGATTAAATTAAATATAATCGATGAATATAACCTTTCATTATATTTATTCAGCCGAATGATCATTCGAGTAATTTGTGTGCAAGAGGTATATTAGAGTTTGTCTTCATGACGACTGGGAAAGTAATACAGACTTAAAAATGTTTTTTAAGCTGAAAACGACTTGAGGAAAACTAATGATACATTTATATTCGATGGAATGAAAAAGATCAAGATTTTTTTCCAGAAGTCTTAACGTCTGCAAAATTGACAGCATGCAATTGGAGGACAGAGATGTTTGTACGTTTATTGTATTATAACAGGCCGATAAGTGATTAGTTTTATACAAAAGAAATGGAACTCTTCATTAAACGAAACAAAAAAGGTCTATTTAGAATGTTTTCCGTAGTTACAATTATTAATAAGATCACCACGTATCTGGTCTATTGTACCTATTTATGGTTTGGAAGGATCAAATCCTGAATGACCGGTAATTCCACCAAGTCAACCTTGATTTTTCTTACAATACCGAATCTAAATAACTAAATACCGTATTACTGTAAATTAAGTTTCTGTGGGCCGCTATTTCGACAACTTTTATACCTTCAAACAACAAACTATCCATCTGGCAAATAAACTCTTTATATTTACCGAAGCACTTAAACTCTAACTAATCAATCAATTTTAGCTCACCTTGCCTAAAAGGCCATGTGAGCTATTGCCATCGATATGCGTCCGTCGTCCGTCAGTCTGTCCGTCAACAATTTCAAACATTTTCTACTCTGAAACCGCTAAGCCAAATGAAACCAAACTTGGCCTGGATCATCATCAGGGTATGGCTTCTCAAACTGATGTTCAGTTTGTCCCTCTGTCGAACAACATGGCCGCCATTGCTAAAAATAGAACATAGGGGTAAATTGCAGTTTTTTGGCTAATAACTCGCAAACCGTTCCAGATATCAAAAATCTGACATAGTAAAAATGATCAGCATGATGAGATCTATCCACTGTGCAATTTTGAAGAAAATCTGACAACCCATCTTTTCCCGTTAAATTTTCAAAATTTTTGCATTTTTTATTTTTTATTTCAAAAAGTGTAACAGGTAGAGGTCAAGTGTAAATTGCAAAAATGTTCAGCATATCAAGATCTACCCGCCCTGAAATTTTGAAGAAAATCCATAAACCCTTGTAGGAGTTATAGCCCTTTTTTCATCGAATTTTTAAAATATTAGTATTTTTCATCTTTTATTTCCAAAACTATAGAAGATGACGGTTAAGTGTAAATTGATGAAATGTTTGCCATGCTGTGGCGACTTCAAAACTGATGTTGAAAATTGTTCCTTGGCCGCCATTATAATGAAATATATACTCCACGATACGAAGCTGTTCCACACAGTTTTTCTGCAATCGTTGTCCTGAGTGTCGTGCATTACATTTTATTCCCATTTCCAACGCATTTGGAGGCGCCATAGCAGTAGGGTAGACGAAAGTGAATGGAACTTCTCCATGTGTTTGCTAAAGTAGATGAAAGTAGTCATCACATGTTGGGGATTGTATATAGCTCATTTGTGGGGCACTTAAATCGGNAAAAGTCAAAACAACTTTTCCTTTCAATAAAAAGGAACAGTGGACAGAAATAAAAACAAATATCCCTGATTCCAGTTCAATATAAAACTCTAACCACGTTTCCAAATTTTCTCGTCGCCATTGTGGTGAAACTCGCTGCCATTAATTATAACCCTTTGGAATAACAACGGAGCTTCAGTTGGGCAAATATTGGGTCCCTGCGTCCTGCAATATTGCCACAGGAATTCTCTATACCAGGGGTTTGCTAGGCCCAGAGAATTCTACCCTTCCCCGCAAATACGTGGATTAAGATAATACACTGAATGAATGGGATATACCTGTCCTGCTTGGTGTCATCCGCTGGAATGCAGACTCCTCGTGGTCCTAATCACTTGGGGGTTCTGCTTGACTGGTTACTTAGCGGGAAAACCGGGATCCCTCTGGTGTCACCATCCATCCATCCCCGGTATAGAGTACTTCGGGAGTTCTCGGCATCCACCATAGATGTAATGGTACCTAACTGGGGAACCCCCGTATGACGTGCTATTTTACCACACTATCCATCTGGCAAATAAACTCTTTATATTTACCGAAGCACTTTTTAGCTCACCGTGCCTAAAAGGCCATGTGAGCTATTGCCATCACTATGCGTCCGTCGTCCGTCAGTCTGTCCGTCAACAATTTCAAACATTTTCTCCTCTGAAACCGCTAAGCCAAATGAAACCAAACTTGGCCTGGATCATCATCAGGGTATGGCTTCTCAAACTGATGTTCAGTTTGTCCCTCCGTCGAACAACATGGCCGCCATTGCTAAAAATAGAACATAGGGGTAAATTGCAGTTTTTTGGCTAATAACTCGCAAACCGTTCCAGATATCAAAAATCTGACATAGTAAAAATGATCAGCATGATGAGATCTATCCACTGTGCAATTTTGAAGAAAATCTGACAACCCATCTTTTTCCGTTAAATTTTCAAAATTCATTTTTTATTTTTTATTTCAAAAAGTGTAACAGGTAGAGGTCAAGTGTAAATTGCAAAAATGTTCAGCATATCAAGATCTACCCGCCCTGAAATTTTGAAGAAAATCAATAAACCCTTGTAGGAGTTATAGCCCTTTTTTCATCGAATTTTTAAAATTTTAGTATTTTTCATCTTTTATTTCCAAAACTATAGAAGATGACGGTTAAGTGTAAATTGATGAAATGTTTGCCATGCTGTGGCGACTTCAAAACTGATGTTGAAAATTGTTCCTTTGCCGCCATTATAATGAAATATATACTGCACGATACGAAGCTGTTCCACACAGTTTTTCTGCAATCGTTGTCCTGAGTGTCGTGCATTACATTTTATTCCCCTATCCAACGCATTTGGAGGCGCCATAGCAGTAGGGTAGACGAAAGTGAATGGAACTTCTCCATGTGTTTGCTAAAGTAGATGAAAGTAGTCATCACATGTTGGGGATTGTATATAGCTCATTTGTGGGGCACTTAAATCGGAGGCTCCATCTACAAAGCTGACGGGATGCGTCCTAAGCTGGTTGATAAAGGCATGTCCTGTCTATGCGGCATAGTCAGATAAATAATACGAAAGGTTTGTCCGCTATGCCATTGTAGACGAACTGTGTGGCTAAACGCCACGCTAAATGCAGTATAAAGAACCATTCTATATTTTTATAAGGAGAGCAACCTTTCTAGGTGATTAAGTAGGATAAGGTTTCCTGCCCTACCCATATCTCCTATCGCAGTTGCAATCAATACTCGTTGCCCAATCCACCTATAGTTTTCTTCTTTTACCTTATAGTTTTTAATGATGAACTTAATTTCGTCCGGTGTAAATTGATATATTGCTGAATTGGACGTACAGTCACTGGTGAATTTAAAGGTCGTATTAATCAGTTTACACAGGCAATTGTTACCACACATGAAATTCATACAAATAATTGTTTGCATAAATTTGATGCAAAATTCGTGCGAAAATGATACATAAAATTCTACATATCATTTTCGTGTGAAATTTTGACATGAAAATCACATGAAAAATTGTTTTACGAAATTCGCATGAAATGTTTTTCATATAACGCATGAAAATTTTGAGATTTTGTTTTCTCCTGAAATCCATGTGAATCAGTGCATGATCACATTGAGGAATGACATATAGGATTAGACACTGGTTTTGAGAAATTATCGATGCATAAACTATGGCAGCTCAAAGTTTGCTAGTGACCTGCTTTAGTTTATACAAAAATTATTTTCCCAGACCAGTATTTATTCCTTATAATTCAAGTTTAGTTTTACGCCGTGCGTGGTCCCGGCTAATTAATAGGCACACAGCATCCTCTGAGCTTGGAGTATGAGTCTTCCTAAGTGAGGTCCCGTTCCGGGTTCCGGGGTAGAATTGGTCCGAAGCGCACACCTACGAGCTTCAAGTTAGTGTTCTAATATGGGCGACACGTTTGTCGTGTGTTGACTAGTGTCGGTGGAGGACGGGATCCTGATAGTTGAAACACTACTTTGGCCCTTACTTCATCTAGACAGGCGGTCGAATTGGCCCGATTCGATTAATCGGCTGGTCACGATTAGCCATCCAGATATCATTATTATTTTTATCCTGTATCAGTAAAAATGAAAGTTCATCTTAAAACTGTGAAATAAGCCTGTTTTATACAGGAATTCTCTATGCGAGTATACTGTCCTGTATCCCTGATGTTTTCGGTTTGCGCTTTTTTACTGGACATTGATTTGCCGATCATTTTTGTTATATCTTGGTGGACCCGGATTGGTTTCCAGTCTTTAAGCGTTAGATATCTACCGTGTACAAGCATCGCCCTTGTTGGCACTCTGTCTTGGGTGGGGAGCAGGGCACTGAACGTTCAAGTGACATTATGGATGCACCAGCACATAATTTGGGAGTGGGGCACAAAAGAGATTTAGAATATTCTAGTGATGAAAATGATGATAGACCATTTCAAATTAGAAATTCGGACTGGTAAAGATTTATTGTTTTACAAAGTACAATACCATCAAAACCTTAAAGAAAAAATTCATCGTTTTTTTTTTTTTTTTTGGACAAAACCATCAAAGGCTGCACCGGCGATGTCAAAAATGCAACTAAATTGAGGAATCGCAATATTTGAATCGAAGTCGAAANCACTGAACGTTCAAGTGACATTATGGATACACCAGCACATAATTTGGGAGTGGGGCACAAAAGAGATTTAGAATATTCTAGTGATGAAAATGATGATAGACCATTCAAAATTAGAAATTCGGACTGGTAAAGATTTATTGTTTTACAAAGTACAATACCATCAAAACCTTAAAGAAAAAATTCATCGTACAAAACCATCAAAGGCTGCACCGGCGATGTCAAAAATGCAACTAAATTGAGGAATCGCAATATTTGAATCGAAGTCGAAAGACAACAACAATCCAAAAATGTACTTAAATTTCATAAAGTCGGACACATTCCAGTTGCATCATCTGCAAACTCAAAATTAAACTTTAGTCATGGCATTTTTCGCGACAGATATATGAACAATCTCCACAAGGATTTATTGATGTAAAACGTTTCACTAAAAAAAAAACAACAAAATCATAAATCTAAAAAGTTATCTTTTTAAATTTTCAAAGCCGTCTCCACAAAAATCAATATATGTCGGCCCCCTTTTTTTATTAATGTAGACCCTTTTATTCCGTCGTCAGTGCGTTGTTTTAAGTGTCAAAAATATGAAAATATATCTAAATATGTCCTAGATAATTTAGAAAATCATGGTGTAAAGAATGTTCCAAAACTTGAAAGTCTTACTTGTCTGTCCTTCCTGTTCTCTCCATAACTGGAATTCAATAAGTAAATCATTTGAAAAATTTGATAAAATACTTTTTTTAGTTTCAATAATTTTTGTCCAAGTATTTTCATTGCATAAAAATTCATCCCCAGATAAGTCATAGTTGTTTGTAGTTTCCAAATTGGGTGTGATAATAGCTTAAAAAGATTCCTCATAGTTAGTATGAAGAGACTTTAAACTGCACAAATTTATGTATTTGAAATCGAAGCATTGCTTCCCAAATCCAGACCAAAAACCTATGTGTTGCTGTAAATTTGGAATAATCTAAAAGATTTAAGAGTTGCTTTATGGTGAAATTTAGAAGCAAGCTGTTTACGTCCGGCATATAAATAGATTTTCATAAATATTTGAGTGCATTTTGTATATGCCAGTCGCCTGGCATGGAAGTACCCAGGAAAGTGTAGCACCATACTCAGTTTTGAGTTTTACAAGCTGTTCATAATTCTTGCCATCACCTACAATTATTTACATTGCATAGCATATTCACATTTGCTAATCAACCTGAAATTTAGAATGCAAAATATTTAACACACGTAGGACAGTTTCTTTTTTGTCTGCTATTTCATTGAGAACGACAATTGAATTGAAGGAGAATTTTTCTGTTGAATATTTTGGCAAAGTAAAAAAAACAGACTTAACACCTGGAATAGCATTTTTTTCTCTTTTTGTAAAAGATATTTTATTAAGCCGTATTTATGCATGTCCTTCAAAAATAAATTACTTGATTCTGTTTCTTTGTCGTTACAGTGAAAATCTGCAATAATAAAAAAACAAAATCTGTTATCAGGTAGTGGTAAGGATGGACCTATATTGTCTGCAGGATTTATTACCTCTCTACAAAATCATGAGGAATTGATCTTGACATTTTAATACAAAAACAAAAATTATTAATTGATATTTCTGCAAGTACTGCTAATTCAGGGTCTTGTGATGGAGCTAGGTCGACTTGGACTGTTTGTTTTAACGGTGTATGGTCTTGCTGTTGATGCTCTGAAAATTGTTGGACCTTTTCTACTGTTAATTTTAAATTTGGACGGGGAATAACTGTTTGGATCGTGATTCCATGGAACCCACTTTTGTCCTTTCCTGATCCAGCTACAGAGAATGACTGATTTTTATCTAGGTTGTCAATACTAGCAATTGTAAATCTAGTTTGGGTGATATTTTTGTTTTTTGCTCTAAGGCTAAACATTGATCTGTAATATATCTTTCGATACACCAATTCCAAGTTTTGCGGTTATTGAAAGAAATGTAGATGAGGAATTTGAATACGGGTGTGCAAGATTTGTTATTAAAAGATGATGCGGTTCCATACATTTGTAATTCTGTGTATTAAAAACACAACTTGCTAGAAAAATTCTAGGAAACAATTTATTGACATTCAAGGGCTCCATTTTTGATTGTTCCCATGTATTCATATTTTTAAAAATACTTGGGTCTTCTTTGTCAGTTGCAGATAATCGGAAAAGAAAATTCCACAAAACAGGGGGAATTTGTGAAATAACTGTTTTGGTTTCAAAATTGTAAATATCGGGCAACTTTTTAGCAGAAATGTTACTTGAAATATTGAATTTAACAAAAGATCTCAACATCTTTATTGTGTCATTTAACCATGTCTGTAAATTATACTACCAGTTTTTCTTTTGTTTGGAACATATTGAAGTGTGCATTTTCCAAAACATAATTTTAATATTCTTAAAATCCACTTAGAATTATGAGAAAGTATGGAATAAATATCTGAAGAAGGCTTCAGATTTAAACATTCTAAATTATTATGTAAATAGCTTCTGTTATGTTCATACATAGATGGTGCAAGTATAGGTTTGTCAACAAGAAAACTCTGAAAAACAATATTCAAAACTAGTCTACGACTAGAGACGTCAATATTTTCAACATTTATTTCTGATTCTAAGTCATTGGATGACAAATATTAGTCGTGACATTCTATCAGATATTTTAAAGTTTTGAATTTAGCATCTTCACCTGCTTCTGTTCTACAAAACCATTAAAGCTGTTGTAACAGTAAGTGCAGCATTTAAAATTGTCAGGCAAATCTATCTCCCATTTTAGCATGCATTAAATTTATTCAGACAAATATTGTGTTCAATCTTTTCATTTGTTGGACAACTTTTTTAGAATTGGATGGGCCTGGATATTCCTCAGGCAAACAAGAGTTTTCATAACTTGGTTAAGCTGCATCTCACATCTTCTACATATAAAACTGATATCTGAAATGTGAAATTTTTCAGAAATAAAGTATATTAAGTGAAAATACCTGGATGAAATATCTTTTTTTCCACAATGAATACCAGGTTTGGGATAATCAGTAATATACAGTTACTGTCTTTTGTTGAGGTAAATGTGCAGTGTTATTGACTTTTGGGGAAACAGATATTCATCGAGCCGCATGGCGANTACAAATTGGCTGGGGATTCTGAATCCCCATTGGTGAAGAGAATCACATGATTGAACGAATCACGTGATTCTATTATTTTAACAGACAAAATGGCGATGGCGATTGCAAACGAAGCGACAGTTATATAGGTATATTTATATACGTTTTTTTTACAGTTAGGTGCAAACAGTCAATTGTTATATAGGTATATTTATATATGTTTTTTTTTATCGTTAGATGCAAACAAAGTTTTTATCGTTAGGTGCAAACAAAATTTTTAATACGATCGGAAGTAATCAAAATATATGTCGACACAATCTCTGAAAATGTCAGGTCCGTTTTTCTCTGGGAAAAAGGTTAATGCGGGAGTTAATGCTGTAAACAAAGTTTTTAATACGATCGGGAAGTAATCAAAATATATGTCGACACAATCTCTGAAAATGTCACTTGGCAGTATGGTTTGCCTGTTTGTGATATAAAAGTTAAACTTTTCTGATTTTTTGACAATACAATATTCATCTGTCAGACTTTTTAATATGAAATGTCAACAAAAAATATTTCTGGAAATACCAAATAGTAAGAGGTCACTTTTTCAGTTTCACAGGTTCAATTTCCAATTCTAGGCACCCTTTTCCCGTTTTCAGGTCTGTTTTTCAACTAGCAAAATTACAAAAAATATCTCTGAAAATACCAAATAGTAAGAGGTCACTTTTTCA
>MJUU01070235.1:0-23229 GCA_002080025.1 Modiolus philippinarum
GGGTACACAGATAAACAAACTGGTTCCCTTACTGAATTCCTTCCTTTTGACCTATATCAATAAACGAACAAGTTAAAATTCTTGTCGAACTGCAATAAAAGGTAAATGAAAAGTACAAATATATACACATATTATATCAAAACGGTGGGCCCATCTAAAAGAAGTTGTTTTTTTTTCTAGGAAATGCGATCCTCAGAATAATATTTCTATATGGGAAATGTAATGTCTGAAAATATCATCCTAGGAGCTCGTTTGGCTACATTTTCCTTGTGCATACATTTACATAGACAAGTTGATTCTATATTTGGATTAGGTAGAATCCATGATAAACACAGACGTGATAGAAGACACCAATAACAGTTGGTTTTGTTGTCGAATTCGTTGTTTGATTAATTAACATAAAAGATAAAGTTTCTGAAATGATGTATTACATGTTTATAACTGTGCTATCATTTGATGGTTCACAGAACGGTGTAATATCATTGACTTTCACATCAGATGTCACACGCCGTAATTCCGTCATATCGTGCAGTTTTGTATATTGCCATTGGACTGATTAGTAATTGCAGTGGCCTTGTAAAATTGCAAAGAATGGTATTTTTCTATGGGAAAATGCAATCTATATGGTCTAGATAGTCCGCCAAATCAAAAACATAAAAAGGACCTATAGATGTACGTTTTTGCAGCTATTATTGTTCGAACAGATTTGCCCCAAATTCATATTTTTAGGGGCTAGGCTCATTTTCCCTGTGAAACGGGTTCCCGTCACCCATTTTCAATCTATGATGTACGACAGGCAACTCGAGTAAAAAGTTACGTTCCTTCGCGCCGTTACAGTCCCCTCGTACTATGACGTTTTGGAGCCACAACGCGTCGGTTTATGCCTGTATCTTGACCTTAAGACCACTGACTTTTGTGAACACAATTATAAGCATTTTTAAAATATAACTTTGTGTATTTATCTAACAGATGTGATGTGGGTAATGTCCAAGATAGTGCATTTCGCCGTAATGATATACTGGTAACGTTATATGTCACGTTTCAAACTAATGCTGTTCTTTTCCCGCGAATTCCCGACCATGTTTGAGTGACGTCACGAAAATCGGGAAAACGTTACCACTCCGCATAACAACGTTATTATCTACCCTGTAACTGTATCGTATGCTCTTAAAGTAAGCAGTAATAATTTTAGATGGTAAAATATATATCTTAGGTTTCTTGTTCATATATATGTTGTGTACAAATTGCAATTTTGTACGTATTATAATTTGTACAAAAATTTTGTGCAAAGTATAATTCGTATTTTCAGTTTGTACAAATTACAATTTGTACAAACGTAGCTCATACAAACGTAGCTTATACAAATTATAATTTGTACAAAATTAGCCCATAACTCACTTATAATTTGTACAAAATCTAACATCATTTGTTATTAAACTTCAAGATTTACGTCCGCAAAGGTTAAAATACAATATACAGTTATCACCATTCTAATGCAATAACTCGAAACGCATTATTTTTTTTTACATCATTATAATCTTAGCATAAAAAATTCAGAAAGTCCGCGAAAACATATGAACGTCTTTGCCATATAAACAGTGTGACGTCACGTGAAGGCTTGAAATGCGTTACGTGAAAAACAAGACATTTTTAGCCGGACTCCACGCTTCAGTTTCTAATGGAATAGGTCTAGTCAAGAGGAACATATACATGTGTATATGCAAAACAATTTAGGTCGAAGGTCAAGGTCACAGAGGAAAAAAAAGGGTTAACCCTCTTGATGCCAAATTTAAATTATTGACGTTATGACGTCGTAATCGCGGGTAAGGCAAAACGACGTCCGAGTGCCAAATTTTTTTTTCGCGACGTCGTTTTCAAGGAGCTTGAAATAACGCTCTTTAAAATAAACAATCACAAGCCTTCTCTGTACAATTTAGCCGCGCGGAATGCTTGAAATGTATAAAAGAAATGCTCACTATTGAATTGTACTAATGTATTATTTAATAGGCATGTTATGTGTATAGACGAGTAAGAAGAAAAGTATTATATCCATTTATACGTAAAACAGGTTACGATTTACAGCTGATTTTTATTCCTCGTATTGTAAAAGTGTGTGAAAGTTCTTGAAACAAGGTCCAAGACAAAGTCCAACACCACAATCTGGACACCAAGTTCGAACTCGAGATCCTGAAAATCTGTTTCTCTTTCCAGTGCAAACTTTGCATTTCATTCTCCGTTTTCCTGGAATGAAATCTATGAAATGACGAGCGGTCAGTCTGACATTACACTGCAGTGTATGTCGTCCTCTCTTTGATTTTCCCTGTATGAAATTTCCGATTAAACCGCTAATTAATTCCTTTTGAAATGCAAGATGATCCATCTTTTTCTGTACTACGAAAGTATTCTTGTAACATATATAGGCATTGACTGAAAACAAACAGACAATTGTTCATTTATTACTGGAGGAAATAATACGACTGCAAAGATAATGTAAAGTTAATTTCTGCAGATGGCCAGTTCGACAACTTACGTCTCTTCAGTGCAGAATAAATTTAAATATCTGGTAGACCGTAAACCGAAATGTGTGTAAAAGATAATGGAGAACAATAAACCAACACGATTTAAATGAAATATGAAATAATAGAATAAGGAAACTAGTATTTAACAAAAACATAAAAAAATACTACTAGTATTCTGAAATCTATGAGGTTATTTGTAAGTCGTTACTGTGTCCTTAAAATTTTTGTTTAATCCCCTTTTAAGATGTTCCAGAAAGCAACCTCATGCGTCCATAAAATTAAAATGTATAAGAATAATCATTATTTCGCTGAGATTAATAATGATGTGGTGGACAATCTCTCAAATTCTCGAAATAAACTATACATCGACGCTAAAAAAACAATGTTTGCTCACTTTTGGATTTAAAACTGAACTTTGTAAATAATTGAAGTTTACAGCAAAGTGCATCATTTGTATTGTCTTACCCGTAGCCATCATTAGAAAGCTGAATAGGATCTTTTTCCACAATTTAACAGTACGGAACTGACGTTCGTACTGTCCAACCAGCTGATCTCCCAAATCTACCCCTCCCATCGTCTCGTTACATCTGTGAACTACCTGAGGAGCATTCACCGCTTTACCTTTACTGTTAGTTTTCCTTTGTATCCTTAAATATTAAAAGAATCTACTTGTAATTCATGCAGTTTTCCAACATACTACGGAAACCCGTAAGTGCCAAGTAGAAAAAGGTAGATATAATTCTATATGAATTTAATAATCTGACCTCTGTCTTCATTAATGAATAAGAATATTTTCTAAAAGAAATACATTTAATTACCCTTTATTCTGTAAATATAATTATTGATTGCATGCGCAAAAAGTTTATGATTACTTAATCCCATTTGTTTCGGGTTACCATCAATTGTAGAAAATATCATTAGTACTGTCTCTTGTTAAAGTCTTGAAATCTTGAATTTATGTGGACGCGGTGGCAGGATAATTACTTTAAGTGGCGACCGCCAGGTAAACAATTTATGTTGAGCTGCCAAAAAATTTAAATGACGACCGCCAGATAAATTATGTGGCAGTCACCAGATAAAGAAATTGTCTGACAACAAAGTTTTGCATTCATCATTCCATATAAATATGTGTGCATGTGTGTTTTAGAAATATTTAGATTTACGTGCGTGTTTCGATTCAAATGATCTACATTACCGTAATGCATTAATGGTTCCTTAATAAAAAAAATCTACATGTCAAAGCTGATGACAAGAGAAGTATACGTACTTTGCACTTCCTGCAGTTGTCAACAGTGTAACCTGCCGCCGGTCACTATACAAAGTAGCCATAACTGGACCTTGCGACTTGACTAGAACATCACCTTTAGGTAGCTTTGCCGTCTTGAAACTTAGTGGCAGCCCTTTACGGGAGGAGACAACTGTTCCAGTAGCATATGTACCTCTGTTTCTCAAGTCATGAATTAACTTAGGACTACAGAACCAACTGTCAATTGTAAGATGGTGATTATTACCGAAGTGAGGTCTCATTAGATCCATTACCACTCTGTATCTGCAAAACATATTCTTACAATGCACAATTTTGCACGTGAAAATTAAATGTCAATACGAATACAATACAAATATGCATGTTGACTTCGATATAAAGAAAAAAATTAAACCGTAGTACCATTGCTTGGCGTTATCAAGTATGAGTGGCGGACAGGGCAAAATGAGACCGGGAGAAAGGGGTGGGAGACATCAGAGAGGGACGAGAGATAGAATAAAAGGGCGGGAGGAGAAAGCATAAAAGTGGGAGAGCGGATAAAAGGGTTGGGATAAAGGAGAAAAGGGTGTGGGAGAAAGGATATAAGGGCATGAAAGGGAAACTAGGAGAAGGGAGCGTGAGAACGGAGAGAGGGAAGGGAGATAAGAGAAAAGAGTCAGGAGAATGGAGAAAAAACACCAAGAGATAGAGACTTCGTCTCATGTACATTTATCTAATACACTTTCATTGTTATATAAGTAAAAACAGTGTCATTTCGAAAACTCTCAAATTTGTAACAACTGTAGAAAACAAATATTCACTGTTTGTGAAACCCGTGAAACTTTACATACATGTAAACATACCCTTGTCCATTAGTGCAACGAGGAGTATTAGCTTTGCCTTTGTATATCTCTACTTGGTGCGTGTATCCTGTGCGCGACTCCGCTAGTACAAAGGCCTTCACTCCCCATCTGTGTGCCTTTTTGTTTGCCAAATATTGTCTTAAAAAGTGTCTCCCTTTAAATCCAATCATCCTTTCATCTATACAGACGTCTTGTTCAAGGCTAGAAAATATCAAATTTCCGTCTTTTATACATAAAGGAAAAAGAAAAGACACCAGGCAACCGTAAATTTTATTTCATATGACTGAAATTCATTGAAGAAAATGTATGTTAGCGAAAGAAATGCTCATGTTTTTTTTTCTTATTTCTGAAAAACAAAATTAAAAATGAAAAACACAAAGACTGACAATTCATTTCAGGGATTCTGTAAATATATGCATACCACAAAAGTTAAAAAAAATGAACAAAGAAAATAATTTTGAGCCAAGAACGGAAGGCTACGAATACGACCAACATTAGCCACGGAAACGAAAAAAATGCTTTAAATAGTAAAAACACTCAAATGGTAAAAATTTCGTAGGTTTTCAAAAAATAAAAAGACCCCATGGGGAGCTCAAAGAGCTAAATATAATCATCACCCTTATTGCAACAATACTAAGACGAATGACTAATTTAAAGTTTTTTTCAAAAAAGGTATTTAGGCCTAAAACATATTAACATTAAAAAATGTTCTTGGTTGTGTTTATGGCTAAAACATGTTTACTGTTAAACGCATTTAGGATCTGTAAGTGCCAATCATCATAGTTTTAATGTGAATTAAGATAATATGTATTTGAAACATATTCTAAACACATTCCTAAACACATAAACACAAATCTAAACGCACCGAGAACTAGAAGTGTTTACACATATTTTAGATTTCGTTTGGATAGGCCTCTCTGATTTGTTTGATTTTAACATTTAGTCACGGCGATAAACAATACAGGAATTTAGTGTATGTCTATTGCAAAAAAGAATTTTGCTACAGATTTATTATATTCCATAGGTATGTATTTGACTTTATAATATTTGAGAAGGCTGGTGCAGTTGTTTTTCTTTCTGTGTAAATCGTGCATTGGTCTATAACTCTCACTTAAATTAAATTGTACTATTCTCGAAATATTTTTTCCACTATAATTCGAAAGAATTAATGTAAACATATTTATTGTTACTAAGTCATATAAACAACTGGAAAAGCGAGGTGATCAGATGTTTTGCGTAAATAAACTAAAGATAGTGTGCTTTGCATTTACGTTTAGGATCTAAACACCATTTTTAGAGAGTACTTACTTGTAATTCATTTCAAATGTTCTGTTGAAAAATTCTACGACATTAGAAATCTTGTGTAATGGGTCATAACCTGGCTGTCCTTGTTCAATGGCATTTTCATTGTCATTGCAGTGTATGAATCTCAGAATGGCTTGGAACCTATTTCTAGACATAATGCTTGAAAAGTTTGGAGTTTCTGTCAAGCTGTTGTTGTCTTCAGAGCCAGTTTCCCAATATGACGCAAAAGTCGGTTTTCGTACTATTCCCATTGCTAGGAAAAGACCAATGAAAGCACTCATTTCTTCTTTTGTGACGGGCTGCCAATCATTTCCCCTGGCATGTCTTGATGCTTGATTATTTGCATGTAGAACACTTGCAGCATACCTGTTAGTTTCCTCTACGATAATATCAAAGATATGATCATCCCCGTCATATAAAAACTTCTCCAAGTAGTCATAGCAAGACATGTTTGCTTCAAACCCTAATGGTCCGTGGTCATACGAAAAATCTGGCAATCTGGCTATGACAAAATTTGCCGGTTCAATTACCCTAAACCAAGGACCCCTTTCTACAACACCTACTACAGCTGCGGGTTCATCAGTTTCAGATCCTGACTCCTCCGAATCTTCAAAATCGCTGTTTGCGGACATGAAAACGTCACCATCTTCATCCTCAGAGGACGACATTGTTGCAAAAGTTTTGCCAAGTCTTTGCCAATACAGTGACGTCATGAAAACGTCATTGCTAAATGACGTCATTTGCCAAGGAATACAGAAAGTAGTAATAGACGTTGGAACAAGAATAGGCAGTTTTAAATTAAAGAATATAGACTTTATTTACAATGGCAAATATACTACAAAAAACGACATATATGTCGCCTTGGCATTAAACCCCCGGACGACATATGTGTCGCCGTGGCATTGAACTCTCAGACGACACATATGTCGCCATGGCATTAAGAGGGTTAAATTGTGTTTTTTCATATATTTTACTGAGGAATTTGGGGGCATATGTAGTGTTTCACAAACACATCTTGTTTTTATTTTGACACATTGATCAAATTTTACAGTTTGAAAGATTTGATCATGCATACACATTAAGGTCAAGGGTCATGCTACAACCAATCCATAGAATTTTTTAAAATTTTGCACAGAGTTAGATATGAGTATAAGACATCAATAAATGAAATATTTATTGTGCAGTTGTCTGAAAAATGACCCTGATATAATCAAAAATACAAAGAATATATAGGGAAATCAAGATTGAATGTAGAAATTTGTCGCTTTTACCATTATATCTTCTTACTGGATCCATAGATTTTGTTTAAAATCTTTTTGTAATAATAAAAAAAATGTGTAAAAAAAAATATAGGGGTCACCGAATTCGTTTTCTTTGTGGGAAACGTCAAAGTTGTCAACTTCAATGAAAAATACGCCGAAAAAGCTGACGTCGTAAAATTATACCAACGACGTCCTGACCATATGGAATGAAAAATTGATGTCTTAGTAAAACATTATGACAATTAAATTTTGTCGTCTGGTGCCTAGCACAGGCCGATAAGTGATTAGTTTTAAACAAAAGAAATGGAACTCTTCATTAAACGAAACAAAAAAGGTCTACATAGATTTGTTTTCCGTAGTTACAAATTCCAAAAAGTTGTTTCTAATGAGAAAATTTAATGATTTTCTAAATCGTGTATTTCATTAAGGTATAGAAATAATGTGAATGTTTGCCGTTTGGTTGTAAAGTTTGTAATTAGTGCGTAAATTACGGTTTAAGTGGATTGAAGTGGATGTCTATCAATTTGGATGAATGAAATATACATCTCCGGATTTTCTCCAAAATTGGCATACTGATTCATAAAGAATTGATCAATACGTGTGCAAAATTTCATTTCCGCCCTTCCACGCAAATTCCCAGAATAAAACCCCAAAGTTCGTGGAGTCTGCTACAATACTGGCTCTATTTTTAGAAATGAAATCGAATTTACCTATATACGTCATGATTACAATTTATAATCAGAGGCCCATTCAGGTAATCGTAATTTGATTTTTTGTCTATAGTTTGTTTTATTGTTTTAAATGGAACAGTAAACATTCGATTACCGTTCCAAATAATATTTAGATAAAGAAATCTCGAAACATTCCCATTAATTTCGTATAATTTTATCATAATGGGGTACATTGATCCCTGTGAGTGCCTCTGCAGTGTTTATAAATAACATTTACCGCCAAAAAATGATCACAATGGAAGATACCACCCTCACTTATACCTTGGTTACGGCGATATCATTTTGGATCTTTGAAATATACATCTTTGAAATCAATTATTTCACATTTCCCCTTAAAGAGTAATCCTTTGGCTATCTTTTAACACAGAAATTGTGTCCGCCCCCGGTAATTTTTTGCCTTATAATAATATTTTATTGTCGCCAGGTTAATTTTAGTGTGGTCGCAGTGAAGACATTTCACATCAACTATAAACAATTGAACGTGCAATACCAGACAATTTGTTAACTTTTATTTTGTAAATGTTTTTGTTTTACTAAATGCATCGTTTCTTTGTGATTTATATACCCGAACAAGCTTTATATCCAGCCGTTACTATGCACCATCAACAGACGGCGTGTTTCTAAAATATGGCTGATGAAGTACACGCCCACCTCATTAGCATGTTTAGAAGGGAGATAATTTCACACAATGACTTTTCGGACTGAGCAAGGTCTATTAAAATAAAAACTAAGGAAATGCTGGAAAACAATTGAAACAAATCATGGAAATGAAGTTAATTTATAAAGGGATAATTGTGTAATGCTATTCATATTTGCATAGTTATAGATCCTCGGTAATTCATATTGGCCTTTGGCTTGCGCCTAAGGCCATTTTCAGATTTGGCTTACATCGGATCTATTAGAATGCCGATATGAAGAAAACATTACGCAATAATACTATAGTACGGTCATTTCGGCACTGAATTATGCCTCGAAAATAGCGCGAGGGCCAAGCTAGAAAATACGGAACAAAAATAAATGAAAGTTTGTCAAGCGTTTCAGGTTCTCTTTCTTTAATATACTAAATTTCATGTGAATAAGTAATGCGTAAACACAAGAAATATATAATATCATATACATTTATTTGGCATTTTTATTTTTAACAAAGATGGAGCAAAATATTCATGACTTTTGTCAATCAGTCGGTCTTCCATTAAAAGTTCCGAAAGCATAATTGAAACACCGTCTTTACCGCCTCTTTTGTATGCTGCCTGTAAGTGGGTCATTTGTAGATCGGAATCGGCTATCTTTCTTGGTATGGCCATGGTTATTACGAACGCGGGTATTGTGGAAAAAGACGACAATCGGACATTGAATTCAAGAAGGCGTTTTGTGTAATGTTGAAATGGCTAACTATTATTGTAACGATTCTACACCCCTATTGCGTCGTGTGCCGCTTCATACGTAATTTGGAGAACATCAGATCAAGGGACTGCTGGTTATAATTGTTACCCCCTCCCACGTTCCTTTCTGGGAGTAAGTCTCCGAAAAAGGGAGAGTGCATATGCAAATTCCACGCATTTAGTTTGAATAAAGAAGGTCGATGCAATCGGTCACCTCTCATTTTTAGCTCAACTGACCAAAGGCCATGTGAGCTTTTGTCATCACTCGGCGTCCGTCGTCCGTCCGTCCGTTAACTTTAATTCAAAGATCTTCTCCTCTGAAACTGCCGGGCCAATACTAACCAAACTTGGCCTGAATCATCACCAGGGTATGTTCTTTCAAGTTTGTGATTTTTATGTCCGAAGACTAAACAACATGGCCGCTGTTACTAAAAATAAAGCATAGGGGTAAATTGCCGTTTTTTGCAAATTACTCGAAAACCGTTGCAGATATCAAAAATCTGACGGGATTAAAAATGATCAGCATGATGAGATCTACCCGCCCTGCAATTTTGAAGAATATCCGATGACCCATATTTGAGTTATTGCCCCTTTTCCGTATTTTTTTTTTTTTTTTTTTTTTTTTTTTTTTTGGTTACTTTTANGAAGATAGAAGTAAAGTTTAAATGATAAAAATGGTCAGCATAATAAGATCCACATTCCCTGCAATTTTGAAGAAAATCTGACGACCCACATAGGAGTTATGGCCCCTTTTTCTTTGAATTTTCACGATTTTTTAACATTTTTACTTTTATTTCAAAAACTGTTTGAGATGGAGGTTAAATGTGACTTACTTAAGTGTTGAGCTTTTCTAGGACTACAATTTCTACATATGTCCAGCAGATTAGCATCTCATCCAATATGGCCGCCACTAGGGAACATAGTTTAACATAGGACCCTATGGCAAAAGCATTCAAAGGTCTTTTCTCCTGAAACCACTTTAAGCCAATAGGAACCAAACTTAGATACAATTGTCCTTGGCTGGTCTCCTTTAACGTTTGTGATTTTTTATGTTCGTACCTCATCCAAGATGGTTGTCAGCACAGGACATAGTTTAACATAGGACCCTATTGGAAATGTATTCAAAGATTTCTGAAACTACTGAGCCAATTGGAAGCAAACTTGATCGCAATAGTCTTTAAGTGCTCCCCTTGAAAGATTGTGATTTTTATGTTCATACCTCATTGAGGGTGGCTGCCAGCAGAGAACATAGTTTAACATAGGGACCCTATGAGAAATACATCCAAAGATGTTCTTCTCTGAAACTACCAAGCCAAATTCAGCCAAACTTGGTCACAATAGTCCTTGGCTTGTCCCCTTCAAAGTTTGTGATTTTGATGTTCGTACCTCATCCAAAATGGCCGACAGCGTGGAACATAGTTTAATATAGGGACTCTATGGGAAATGCATTCAAATGTCTTCTCCTCTGAACCTGTTGAGCCAATTTGAACCAAGTTTGGTTACAATTGTCTTTGGGTGGTCCCTTTCAAAGTTTGTAATTTTTATGTTTGTAACTCATCCAAGATTGAAAATGTAACATTTGGTGAACTGATTTATAGTATGAATGGGTGGTCTCTTCGTGACAATGAATAAAACCAGTCACAAGGTGAGCGATACAGGCTCATGTGAGCCTCTAGTTTATCAACAGTCTCGCATCAAAAGCTTTGCCATTATTGCAACTAATATACAGTTCCCGGTAACCAAGTGATAAAAATTTTAAGACTTTCTTTCTTTCTGTCCGTCAACATAATTTCGTCACTCCTATACAATATGTTCCCGTGCCGGTTGAAGCCTATAGCTTTTGATGCGGAAGCCGACATTTTTTGAGTAAGTCGAATGTACTTGCAGAAAACGCCGATATCCTTTTTGATAGCAGCAAGCCGGATATCACTATTTGTACTAGTAAACTTAAAAAATAGTTTGAATAATCGCATTGTAATATTGCTTTGCCGTAACAAGTTGCCATATCCAGAGTCAAGTAATCCCCCCCAAAAAAAAATTAAATGGGTCCAAAAAAGCCTAGAAATGCACTTTGGTACCACAAATTTATTAATTACATATACTACATACCCGACTTACCACCAGCAGCTACATAAACAAGAAACGACTATAGATATAATAAATAAAAAATGCAGAAGTCACGGTGAATTGAGTTACTTCATATGGCTATTTCGACAACTTATGTCTCTTCAATGCAAATAAAATCAAAATATTTGGAAATCCGTAAAAATATATGCGTAAAAGCTGATGGAGAACAAATTACAAATGAGATCAAAATAGGAAAGCCAAAATCAGCTAAGAACAGAACTATGCAAGGGGGGAATACTCCTCAGTTTTAGACGAATTTTCTTTAATTTCACTGTTGTAAGTTTCCAAAAAAAAATGGTTTTCGTACCGGCACCTAAGTACTGGTTTAATAAGACATCCGAATTACTACAACTTTCAGACATTTCTCTTCGTTCTTAGGGAATATCCTACACCGCTGCTACATTGCAAGTCACGTGTCATGGCAACATATTTTTGGAGGGGGTGGGTTAAAATCATTTTATTTTAAACAATTTTTTTTTTCCGGCTAGTCGAAAGATTAAACAAAAATGCATATTTTTCCGGCAGTTGACGGCAATACAATTTTTTGATGGTTTGATAACATTTAAATATTTAACATGTTGTATAAGTGGACTATTTACAATTTCTGTGATATAATAATTTGTTTAAGTCGTTGGAAATTGATAAATATGAAAAAATAATTTGTTGTAGTATGTATCATCTATGGTCGGAAAAATATACAAATATTACTATTTGTGCCATTGAAATTAATGAAAAAAATATAGTTACTGTATCGAATAAATTGCTTATTGTCAAAAGAGAAACAGTAAAAATTAAGGTAAATTAATAATATTTGTGGTTCTTAACTGGGAAATATTTGATTCTTTTATTTCAATCGACTAATTTGAGCAATTTATTTTTGGCCGGAAGAGTATAGACAACTTTACCTATTTTTCCAGGTAGCCGGAAGAATAGACGCGGCCTATTTTATAAATTTTTGTCCAACTGCGGTAAAAGATGAATTAAAAGTATAAATATATATGTTGTGTACAAGTTGTGATTTTGTACAAGTTATAACTTGTACAGAAATATTGTACAAGTTGAGCTGACAACAACACCTATTTGACATAATTAAAGCCTAAAAATTTTCTGCAACATATTTCGAAAAAAGGCTTTTGTGTTTAGAAATTCTAGCCTAAGCCTAATATTTTTCTTAATATTCCAAAACAAACCTTAAGTAATAAGAGTACAATAAGGTTGCAAACATCATTTTGCTTGTTTTAGAAAAAATATACTTGTTTTATGCTAAAATGCTCTTATTTTTAAGCTATGGTGATACATTTACTTTGACTCAGTTATGGTGATGTTAATAAACTATAAATTTGTTTCAAACATAAAATTAGTTTGTTAGAGTTCTCTTAAAAATGAAGGTACTGTAATTTATTTATAACTTATACAAAATTTCTGTACATGTTATAACTTGTACATCATTACAACTTGTACACAACATATGCATATATTATATCAAAACGTGAATATGATTAAAAAAACAAAAGACAGAGGTGGGGGACCATCTAGAAGAAGTTTTTTTTCTAGGAAATGTGATGTTTGGAAATATCATCTTAGTAGCTACTTCGTTTGGACACATTTTACTTTTGCTCACATTTACATAGACAAGTTGATTCTATATTTAGATTAGGTAAAATCCATGATAAACACGGACGTGATAGAAGACACCAGTCGGTTTTGTTGTCGAATTCGTTGTTTAACATTTATAGATATCTTAGAATAGAGTTTCTTAAAAGGTGTATTGATGGTTATAACTGTGCTATCATTTGATGGTGTTATATTATCGACTTTCACATCAGATGTCGCACCCCGTAATTCCGTCATATATATAGTGCATGATCATACATTGCCATTGGTCTGATTAGTTTTTGCAAAATGCAAAATTGCATGGAATGGTCTTTTTTCTTTGGGAAAATGTATTCTCACTTTTGAGACACAGCAGTTCCTATTTTTAGCGGTGTGAGAAGATTCCCTTTTCTCACCCTACCTGTAGTGCTTTCTTTTCAATCATCTCCGACTCAGCAAGCTTCGTCCGAGACTGGAAATCTTACCCTTGGGTGTCTGAGATTCTCCTTTTTCACCCTACCTGTAGTGCTTTCTATGTAACCAATGCCTGGGTGAGATTTTTCCTTCTCACCCTACCTGTAGTGCTTTTTATGTATCCAATGCCTGGGTGAGATTTTTCCTTCTCACCCTACCTGTAGTGCTTTCTATGTAGCCAATGCCTGGGTGAGATTTTTCCTTCTCACCCTACCTGTAGTGCTTTCTATGTATCTAATGCCTGGGTGAGATTTTTCCGTCTCACCCACCCATTTTCCGTCTCACCCAACCGCCTGGGTGAGAACACTTACACGATCTTTTTCCCGCGATTTTTGTATCTGCTTGACATTCATAATGCACTTGTCTTTATGTTTTTCCTTTTTAGATAAGCACATTTTCAAACAACGTCGACTTATAAAACTGTGTCTTTAACTCTTGACACCTATTATATGTACCAGATAATTCTAAAAATAACGTTATACTCAACATTCAAAAATCCCGCTTGAATCTTATGACGTCATAAAAGGGGCATAACTCCCGTAAGTAAACAAAAGTGGGGAAGGTCAAATTTCAGATCAACGATTTCAGTGTATAAGTAGACACAAATGAAAAGCCACAGTAAGCCAAGAAAATAATTGTGTAATGTATTATGTTTTGAATTATTTAGTGTCAACAGAAATCCAGCGTATATGCTTAGTAGTACAAAACATGATGTCCAATGTCAAAATGAGCAACTGCCTGTTCTTGTTGGCAGGGTGAGAAAACAAATCAAACACGGGTATGTGTGCGAGACAAGGTAAATCTCACACACCCTCGGGCAAGATTTGGTAGTCTCTGACTCGGCAAAGCCTCGTCAGAGACAACCTTAATCTTGCCCTTGGGTGTGTGAGATTTCCTTGTCTCGCACACCCACCCGTGTTAGATTCATATTGTCTCACCCACCCATTTTCCGTCTCACCCAACCGCCTGGGTGAGAACACTTACACGATCTTTTTCCCGCGATTTTTGTATCTGCTTGACATTCATAATGCACTTGTCTTTATGTTTTTCCTTTTTAGATAAGCACATTTTCAAACAACGTCGACTTATAAAACTGTGTCTTTAACTCTTGACACCTATTATATGTACCAGATAATTCTAAAAATAACGTTATACTCAACATTCAAAAATCCCGCTTGAATCTTATGACGTCATAAAAGGGGACGTAACTCCCGTAAGTAAACAAAAGTGGGGAAGGTCAAATTTCAGATCAACGATTTCAGTGTATAAGTAGACACAAATGAAAAGTAAATAATTGTGTAATGTATTATGTTTTGAATTATTTAGTGTCAACAGAAATCCAGCATATATGCTTAGTAGTACAAAGCATGATGTCTAATGTCAAAATGAGCAACTGCCCGTTCATGTTGGCAGGGTGAGAAAACAAATCAAACACGGGTATGTGTGCGAGACAAGATAAATCTCACACACCCTCGGGCAAGATTAGGTAGTCTCTGACTCGGCAAAGCCTCGTCAGAGACAACCTCAATCTTGCCCTTGGGTGTCTGAGATTCTCCTGTCTGGCACTTCCCCTGGTGTTAGATTCTTAATATCTATATGGTCTATATAGTCCGCCAAATCAAAAACATGAAAAGGACCTATAGCTAAGCTATTATTGTTAGAACAAATTTGCACCCCAAAACATATTTTTAATGGGCTGGGCTCATTTTCCCTGTGAAACGGGTTCCCGTCACCAATTTTCAATCTATGGTGTATGGGAGGCAACTCGAGTAAAAAGTTACGTTCCTTCGCGCCGTTACAGTCCCCTCGTACTATGACGTTTTAAAGCCACAACGCGGCGCTTTATGCCTGTATCTTGACCTAAATATAAGTTTCACAATAATAATTTCAATTTATTACAGGAAACGGCATATTTGATACCTCTAAAGTAGTCGAGAATTACCAATCAGAGAGAAAATCTAAAAAAAACAAGTCCTATTTTACAAGTCCATTTCTTAATGCTTCTGATGCTGAGCCTAAAAACAAATATGACAATGCTGGACATTTTGATGCTACAGGTATTGAAACTACTGGAAAATTCCAGAAACAATACAGCGCTTCGAAGGGACTGAGGGTGCACATTATGCATGAGTAAGGGACAAATTGCTCAGGGTGTTGAAAAAATCAGTGATGCAACCTACAATGGAAAAGTCAGGAACATTCATTTTATAAATAAATGTGAATTACGAAAGATAAAGGCATCCCCCTCAAGTCTTCCTTTCCAATGCGTTCTTCATACAGTACCACCAAGATTTAATAGACGGGCAAACAGACAAATTCACTTCTTTATGAAAGAGTTAGGACTGACAATACGCAACATACTTCAATACTGCAGTGATATGAAAGATTGTAGCACAGTGGCTATTCCAGTACTTGGTGTTGGTAAGTGTTTCAGATATATAGTCAGAAAACATGTTCAATAGCCATGATTAGAAATAGAAGCGTAAGCAAACATTGCCCTGGAGCTTTTATTTGAGGGATGTGAACAAAATTAACTATCCTGTTATTCATAGTGTTATAAAAAAAAATATAGCTGTATAAAAAAGGGTGCTTTGTGAGTTATAGTAATCACTTGGCTTTTCACATTTTTGGTGATTTCAGAATTTACAGGAACATTTTACCAACTTTGCGGGAATGATATTTCGAAGGTACTAAACCAAAATTGCTTCTGATTAAAAAAATAACATTAGACCTTTTAGGAAAATATATTTTTGATCGTCTCTCTGAAACTATTAAAGCAAATTAAATCAAACTTAATATGATGGAATGGAGGCCGTGCATTTTTGGCTTTGTGTAGAACTGACTATAAATATGGCCACCACCGCTGTACATAATTTACGACAACTTTAGACCATAAGGGAAAATCATTTTCTCATTAGTTCTGTGAACTACTGTAATAAAAATTGGAGGAAAAAACTTGACATGATGGGGAAGTGCTTTAGTTTGTTCGTCCATCCGAAAAAAAAAACTTCCGTTACATATTAACTTATGACGCCTTTCCGTTTTGAATGACATTTGCACAATGACAATATTTATGGAAACGAAGACAACTGATGATTTTGGGCTAAATAGGTCAAAGGTCAAGGCCACGTATAGCATTGTGTGATAATAAGCAATGAATTCCGCTCAAACCGGTGCTAGGGGTTGTCTTAAACTTACTATGAGGTATGAGTAAAGATCATTGTTGAAGGCATCATAGTGGCTTCAGGAAGAAGAATAACAATACAAGTGTTATTCCATTGCTTAGTTCATCCATATACTTATAAGATATATTTAAGAATGGAGTATATGTCTCTCCTACAGTGTGGAGTTCGAAAAAAAATCCCCGCTCGAGAGATGTGTGTTCACTATATTTTTCAGATATGTTGTAATTTCCTTAATAAGAAAATTTATCATATGGATACACAATCATACTAGCAAATTTTGACATTTAATATATTTTGCAATTTCCTATGTTATTCTGACCGCCTGTTAATAGTGCCCACATCTCATAATTTTATCATGCCAATATTTTTTGGCAATTGACGCAACCCTTTGGTTGATTATACGTTTTAAGTACCAAGAAACAGGCAAAATACATTAGTCAGTGGCACATCGAGGAAAAAATGCAAACTTTTGATGTTTGATTTTAATAAAACTAACCAAGAACCCGTTATTTTGATAGATATTTTTGCCTTTTTGAGTTACAGTGAAAAGTACGGGAAAATTTTCCCGCATTTTTTGTTTCTCTAAATAACCAGTCAAAACTTATTTCTAGACCTAAAACATGTTCGAATGTAGATGTGTTTTTATATCCACATGAATACATCTAAGCCATAAGATACAGAAACTAAATTTTTGATGTGTCACCCACTGCCTGACTCTTAGCTGGAATACTATTCAAATTGTCTTTCATTGGTCATTTTGTCGGGCAAAGGATGACAGCAATTGTAGGAACGCTTTGGCAGTGGATTTATTGTGTATTGAAGACCCCTCATCCATGAGTATAATGAATTCCATTCAAACAGGTGTTAGGGACAGTCTTGAACCCACTATGGGGTGTGAACAAAGTTCATTGTTGAAGGCCTCATAGTGACTTCAAGATAAGGAACAGCAAAAAGGCGTTGTTCTGTTGCTTGGTTTTACCATGTATTTGAAGGTGTCTCGTGCATAGATACTCCATATTATTTGTGCATTTATAGATACATTTACTCCATATTTTTTATTACTTACTTATACTTGGGTCAATTGATTAATGACCAATTTCACAAACACATGTGCAGAAATTAAAAATTCGGTAAAAAAAATGGTTTTCGGAGCAGAACTTGAGAATGGCTGTATGAATTTCACAGATGAAAGCTTTTGGGGTAAAGAAAGACACCAATTGACTTTGGGCTGACTAAGTCAAAAGTCAAGTTGGGTAAAGAAAGACATCAATTGACTTTGGGCTGACTGAGTCAAAAGTCAAGTTCACAAATACTTACATAAATTCGGCCCAATTTTTTTTTCTGGAGCATAACTTCAGAATGGCATTATAATTTCAGTGAAACTCCAATTCTATTGTCTTTAAAATGGTCATTTGGATTTGGCATGTCGACAGATCACTTAAAATGATGTATAATCAACGTAAGATAGTTGAACCTGATCTTGATCTTTGAACTCGCAGTCAGTGATATGAGGAAGATAACATGAAACACTTACAATGGCCGAAAATAACAATCACGTGCCACAATCTACCAGGAAAATGCACAAGAAAAACAATAAAAAGACAAAGGATAAAGGTAGACAACGATAGGAACTCGGGATAGCCGGACTTGGTACCGGCACAAGCAAGAATGAGCGGTAGGGTTAAACCGGTTCATGTGTTCCCAAACCTCCTCTTTCTCTATCCCGTCGTGTTGCTATTCATACTAAGTTAGCAATGTAATGGTGCAGACAGATCACACACTGTTTGTAATTTTGTGATTGATTAATCATAGAATATTCATAGGTAAATCTAACATTAACGGTCTCCAATATCCATTTTTATCTCGAAGCCATGAAATGGTTGGAGAGATGTTAATATGACAACAAAAAATCACGCGAGGCTTCAAGCAGTCTCAGCTCTAAAAGATGATCTTCGTGCTTCCGGTAAAATATAGTGCGCAAGTTTCTTTAAAAATCGTATACATTGTGTTTTTAAGCTTTATTTCTTCATTTTCTTGAGTTGAATACGGTGTTAATATTTTAAATTGAAAACAATATGCATGTTTATCAAATTACTCGTTTTTTTATATTGCGTCTCGGATCAACGATCCTGTCGCGCAGTAATTTGTCAAAGATGAAAATAACATTTGTTTACATGTGCATATATATTTTTAGCAATGAAATCGACATGCGAAAATCACACAATCCGATTATTTTCACGTATTACGGAAATATTAATACATGCAGACGTATGCAGCAGTTCTTTGGATGACTGGATGACTACGAAGTTTTGCCACGTGTAGATTTTCAGGGCTTCGAGATTCAGCTCCATCGGAGCTTTGATTTAAGCTAAAAGGGGGGAAAATAAATGAACATTACGAGAGAAGAATTTACCCCCTCATATTTTCAAATACAATGTGGCTATCTAATAATGTGTCCCTGAAACAAAAATTTCAATCCACAATCATACGGGCAACAGATAAATATAGTCTCTAACATTGTTTCCAGTTTATTATACGTATATTTCTCACATAGAGATAGTTAAATTTTCACATTTTAAAGTTCGAGGTTTATCCGAGAACTTTAAAATGTGAAAAATTAAGTATCGAGATGTGAGAAATTATCGTAATAAACCGGAAAACAATGTTAGAGATTTTTTCTCTAATTCCTACTACTCAATTCATTTGACGTAAAGCGATCTCCGTAGTCTCCAGTCTCAAGTATGCCGCCATTTTGTTGCTATCATCGTTGCTATGTGTATCATTGCGCCATTCATTGAAAGGCGTGTTAAGTGTAATATGTTTGATACAATGTCATATTATCAAAAATTGAGGTATCTTAGTCATCAAAATGCAAAAACAAAGACAATGATGGAGGTGTTAATTTCATCAACATCCGGTTGCACTATTTCTAGAAACAGACACTGATTGACCAATCAGCAGACACTGATTGACCAATCAGCAAGTGAGATCAATTTCTAAACATGTTGATTATCAATTTCATCTAACATTATTTGGGAAGAACTTATTTTGAACAAGAATTAGAGAAAAAGATATATCATTCTTTAAATGATCTATTTTGCAAATTATTTAAGGTACTGATGGATTAGATACGCCATATGTAACATATGCCAGTATACTAGCCGAAGAAATAGGAGAAATAGTTGAAAAAGATAGGTTCAGTTTAAGTCAAATATATGTTGTTGTTGATAATTGGATAACAGCGACCGAAATAGCACATTTTTTTGATGAACAGGAAATCTTTCAAGCCGTAACTGCGTTCAGTCGGCCAAGGCGCAATCGGATTTGTAACATCGAAAATTGTCAAACAACTGTAGAGTCTTTAGATAGTAAGCTTTTTACAAAAGTAAGAAAAGATAAATTAGAAGACTGTGTAATTTGTATGGATATACCAACAGATCCAAGGAAAATACAATGTGGTCATATTTTCTGTAGAGAATGCATTGCACAGCAGTTTAAAATAAAGCCTGTTTGTCCCACATGTGGTTCAGTACAAGGAGTCGTGACAGGCGATCAGCCGTCAGGAAGCATTTCTGTTCGCGTGTCTCCTTCATCATTGACTGGATACAATGATTTTGGTAGAATTGAGATAGAATATATAATATATTCTGGACAACAAGAGGTAAATTTTAGTTCATCGGAATAATTATACTTTTTTAAAGTGGGCCACTCCTCAGGTTTTTTTTTTTCCTTTTTTTTCTTTTTTTTTTTCTAATCCATTACAGTGATCCCAACTTTTACCCGACTGAACTAAGTTGTATGAAGTTCTGAAATTTCTTCATTACGTTTTATAGTCATAAATGCAATGAAAAATTAAATTAACATGCAGATTGGATCAGTTTCTCTTTAAGTTTTCAAACATCTGTAACTCAAAAATATTTCTCTTGTCTGTAATTATTTTTGCTAAAAAAATAAATTCCGAAGTTTCTGTAGCAGGTGACTATATAAAACAACTTATGTATACAACTTGCATGTATGTATTTATGTTAAGTGCAGATAAAATCAAAAAACAAAAGAGAAACATGTATAAAAATTGATAGAGAACAATTTCTAAATATGATCTCGAACGGAAAGGAGAGAAATATAGCATTTTCTGAAATTTAGATATTGCAATTTTCCAGATTAATCGGTTTTCTATTTTAACACCAAAGTCTGGACTACTAGCTGGTGAATACATTCGGGGACTTACAGTCCAATAGCAAGAAATATCGACTCGGTGTTGATGAAAAACTAATTACCAAAGTTACTGTAATTATAGTTTCTGAAGATCTTGTCAAATAGACAAAAGATCATTTTTGTGAACAAATTGAGGCTTTAATATATAAAAATTTCCAAATCTGAGGAGTAACCTATCTTAAACTGCTTTTTAGTACATTTCGCATGATGTGCACCTAAATAGCTGTAGTTTGAACCGTTTTCAATAATCCTATGAAGTTCTAAAGTGAGATGAGAGTTTAATGCATAACATTTTGCACTTGAAATTAATAACTATATATTGGTAAATGGAGAAAAACGTAAACAAAATATGCTTCGGTCAGCACTTTTACGCGTTATCGAAACTACAAAAATGTTAAGTTTTTGACGTCATTTGGAATGTTTTTTTTTTTCTTTTTTCCTTTTATATAACAGCAAGTAAACTAGCTTGATTTTTGTCGTTTTCATACTTTAAAGTATGGACTATTTCTTGCAACTTGAACTCAGATATCAGGCCAGATTGCTAAGTTCCATGGTAGCGGTAGGTGTTAGTCTTTTATTTTTTTTTTATCATATAATGTTCTTTAACCTAAGAAGGTTCATAGTATGCAAACTTTGACAATAAACATACATGTTTAAGAGAGTTCGCTTCTCCATTTGAAAATAAAAAGGATTTCAAATAAACATGAATTTTTATTAGAAAATTAAAAAAGAAGTATTTAAGGGAAAAAAGATTAAAGGTTGATGATCTCGTTTTTTAGATTAAAGTGATTGAAAATTTGACGGGAAACTGAATTCCTCTGATTTTTCATAGAAATAATATTAACAAGGTTTGACCATGAATGAATGTGACAGAATAAATAGAGTTCAAGAAAATTTTTACAGAATGCTAACAAAGATGTATGAAATGAAATTATGGAAAAAAAAGGGTGTCAATGGGCCAAAAATTATAATGCTTTTAAATGGATAAAACCAGAGGAATCCGAAAATCTGACAGAAATCCCATAACATGAGGAGGGAACCTCCTTAATATCTTTGATGTTTACCACATAATTTGTTGTATTTGCATCTTTTAAACTGCTTTTGACAAACCATTGCATGCAATAATTTTAAGAGTACAGTTTCATTTCTTATTCAATTTTATTTTGTAAAGCCAGAACATCCTGATCCAGGTAAGAGATTTGAAGGAATAAAAAGAACTGCATACTTACCAAATAACAAACAGGGACAAAAGATTGCTAAGCTGTTGAGGAATGCATTCGACAGAAAACTCATATTTACCATTGGTACATCCCGCACCACAGGAAAACAAGGCGTGATAACCTGGAATGATATCAGTCACAAGACTGACCCCCGACCTCACACACAGTATGTTTTCTATACGCCATAATTTGTTTGAAAATTTATTTTAATTTTGTGAAACGAGCAGTTAGTTATATTCCGAGATGGAGCTTATTTTGTACTAGAAATAGTGCTTAAAAAAAATTGCATAAAACCGTTTTTGAAATAGTTACTTTGACTTAACATTTACTCAGTCATCAGCATACGTACAGGTACGTAAATGAATGAAAAGAAAAAAGAGGTGTGTCTACAGAGGTGATTGCACTTATGTTAATATGAGTGGAATGTGAACTCCTCTAGTATACCCTTTCAGAAGATTCAATTGTCATGTTCCATTTTATTTTTGAACTAAAATATATATGTCAACAGACTTGCTGCTATTCCATTTACTGTTTGAAAAGAAAAGATACATTGTAAGAATCAGTTTCAGATTTATTCATATTTAGGGACACCCTGGAACCACCATTTATAAAAAAAAATGTGGTGTGTAGCAATTTTGTGGAATATGTTACGGTATAGAAATAATCTGTTGGCCTCAGTGGGCTTGTTTCCATGGCATTGAATAAGGGGATGTAGAAATGTTAAATAATGTATTAACACGCGCACAATATCGTTTATACTATTTTTGACAGACACTAAACGAATGGACATATTTATATGACACTTGTTAAAATACCTAAATAACCGGCATTGGTCTCCTGATACCGTAGTTTGCCCTATAGTATTAATAAGGGACCGACCATTTAACCTGAAAGGGGGGGTCTGTTTTTTCCTGGACAGAAAACAAATTATTTACTTTTTGCACGCGTATCAACAAAATATTTTTTTTCTTCAAAATTAACATTATTTTTTGGGGGGCAGAAAGCCTCATTCAGAAAATTTTTTTTTCATCATTTTGGCAGCCAAAATATTTTTTCACATAAAATCAGATCCAATATTTTTTTTAGAAAAAAACAATAGCCCCCCCCCCC
>MJUU01070235.1:23275-37323 GCA_002080025.1 Modiolus philippinarum
ACCAAAGACACATAACAGGGTCATTATGAAAATACCAATGTCTTAAAGATGGGAGAACTTTTAAAAATAGATTGATAAGTAAATGTAAATGTATATGAAATAATTTTCTGAAAATTCTTTTTTGGTTGCTTTTGGTACGTAATACATATTGTGACGCCCAAGCAAGGACCTCAACTATTTTTCTTGTGGGTCTCTGGTGAAGGAAAGAGTAATAAAATTCTTTGGAGGTTCAAATAATTATTATTATATAAAATCAGCAAAACATATGAAACAGCATATGAAACAGTTATAAATGATCACAAGTTAACATGTTAAAATCAATTGGTGCAATGTAAATTCACTCGGTGCGATAATAATTTACTCGGTGCAACAATAATCTACTCGGTGCACAGAATTATTTACTCGGTGCACAGACTATTTATACTGCAAATCTAAGGGAATCAGCATAAAGACATAAAACTTATAAAAATAGTAAAGTAAAATTAATTTAAATAGTTTATGACACCAAGTAATTTCACTTGGTGCAACACCAGTAATTCACTTGGTGCAATCCCAAAAATGCACCGAGCATCAAAGTTACTCGGTGACTAGCAAATGACGGAGATGGTCAAATTCTCCTTTAAAGGATTAATGGAACGGTCTTTACCAATTGTTGATCAAAGCTCAGTTGACTTTGAGCCATTATTAAGGTTAGAAACTCCAAACACTCAGTTAGTTGTCAAGAGACTGCTAACTGTCAAAGATCAAAGGAAAGAATGACAGTTCGGTGCACCTACGCGTTTATATACACGTACATTCCATTGTCATGACGTAGTACACAATAGCGGTACAACTACACAACTACACATCACACAATATGGCGCTAAATTTGACAGTCGCCAATGAACAGAACGATAAAAGTATAAATGCACCGACTTACAGGGAAGACACTTCAGTAAAATAACATAGTTTATTACCTCATATGGTAAGTCAATTGCACCTTCTGTAAAAACACCGAGCGAAGAAAAATATAGCGAATATCTGCATGTAAACACGATAGCGAGCTAGCGAAAGTTAAAAGTTGGACGACATACCAACTTCCCCGAACGTAACACTACCCCCTCCCTATGAAAAAAAACTGATTTGTCCTCAAATCAAAAAAAAAAAATGCAACAAGACATGCAGATATTCAGATATAGTAACAAGACCACACTATAATCTATATAATGTTTCCTTGAAACATTGAACCTCTCTTTTTATATAAAAACAACTTTTCAATCATACAGTCATTTACCAAAACACATTCATAATACAAAAAAATTCAGCTGTGATCTGATGCATTGAATAGGTATAATATATTCTACAACAAACTACATACTAAACATAAGTTCATTTCAACGTCCACATTACTTCAACAAAGCAGTCTTTTCTCTGCAAACCATGAATATAACTTTTTACGGAATGTCAATATCATTCAAAGTGTCAATAATATCCATTTTTTTTTCTTTTGTGGCGTTTCTTTTTTTAGTCTGTAATTAAATTACATTTATATTTATATTTTATCCAACAAGATATCAATGCACCAGATGACAATTCAAAAATGGAAGGGAGAAAGAAAAAAAAATCATCTCGGTTACCCAACAGCATTCACACAGAATCGACAGTGGCGAGCACTAGACTGGAAGATTAGACGATTACATAGACAACTCAGAATGGAAATCAGCAAGAATCAATCATAACTCATTCAACTGCATCACGTAACTGATTGATTGCATCAGCATTATGCAGTCTTATCAAGTTATGTTAATTTCAACTTACTTCAGACTATCCAAATGTGGAACCATAAAAACTAATGTTCATTCGGAGCAATTGAGAGTAAAAAGTTCTGCGAACACCAACAATAGCAAGATATTTAGACATATAAATCCTAATTGCTCGGAACGCACAAGGGTTGGCATAGAACCAGCATTACAATATAGGAATAGATCTGAAAAATACACATATATATATGAATACCACCCAGCCCAAGGGATCACGAGGAAACTAATTAACAATCTCAGTGGAAGTGGGGACAACAACCAGTGAACATTGTAAATAGATACAATAAAATATTACATAATTATATACGACCATACAGAATGTTAGTAATTCTCTTCTCTATAAGGTGATGTAGCCGGGGCAATACATAAAATTTACATTCCTTCTGCAATTCTCTAAGTGCAGTAATACTTCCGGGAAAGTCAGATATGTCATCTTCACAGCCTCCACGGAGAAAGTTCAGGATATAAATAAAATGACGGGGGTCTCTATCGATAAAATAAGTATAGATGCTGTCAACATTATATGGAGACATGACAGAGTTAGGTCCAACCATATGTGAAAGAATACAATCTGGATCATTCTGGAGTGATACGGCACTGGTTTCAAATTTAGAACCTCCAACGTTTAGTATTCATTCTTTTCTTCTGACACTCTGCCAGCTGTCGGAGCTGAAGTATAAATTTAGGAGTCGGATTATACGTGGTTTTGGGTTTCTCAGACACTGTTTGAATCGGCGAGTATTCTTCTGGAGCATGAATGGATATTTCTTCATGGCAAGAATGTGCTGGAGTAGAAGGTGAGAAAGTAGCCTCGACTGACGGAGTAATCGGTTTAACAGGTGTTGACTTTGTTGTAGGAGAAGGATTCGTAGTAACAGATGCTGATCTTCCAGGAGACGCTGAGGGACCTTCCTTCTCATCTAAGCATAGAGTGTTATTATTACTATCGGATGTTACTTTTGGAGAAGCTTTCTTTTCTGTAAAAAGAGGTGAAAACGGTACTGGAGGCGGTTTCAATGTTGGTGCATACACTGGTGCAGAAGGCGGAGCGATCATAGAAGCTGGTTTGATAATAATTTTTCTACTGGCAGGAATAGGCGTTGATGTTGAAGTTGAAGTTGATTCAGATGAAGACGTAGTAACGGAAGAAACTGAAACTGAAGACTGAGAAGAAGTGGAGGATGAACTGCATGACGTAGATGGTTTTACTGAATACAGAGCCTTCTTTGGTGATTTAGAGGGTGGATCCAACGATAACTTTCTTTTAACAGATTTGTTTTCTTTTCCAGACTTAACTTTTTTTGTTTTAATGTTTTCCTTTTTACTTCCCTGGTTACTGATTTTTAGTGGTTCAGATTTAGGCTTTGGATTAATAGTAATTATTTGTGCCCTACTCTCTTTTTTAAATTTCCTGTATTTGTCTTTCTCCGCTTCTCCAAATTTAAAATTTTCCCTACTGACGAATTCCAAATTTTTACCCCCCTCTTCACCAAGTCTACAATTTTTGTGTTTTGAGTCCCTGCGTAAAAAGATTCTTCTGCATTCCGGGCACAAATATCCAAAATTAGAATGTTGTTCATCCATGTGACGTTCTACTTTGAAGGGTCGATCAAAATCTTGATTGTTGCACATACCACATCTATATAGAGTTATCTGCATAAGAAAAGTTTCAACATATAAGGTACTGCTTTATAAAGTATTTTACATACATAAATTACCCTGTGCAATCTCAATATTATAAATACTGCTTATTTAGTTCAGATTTTGATTTTAATAAACAAGATATTAAATGTGCTGTTTGTTTCCTGCATATAATTTTAATCTATCATGATGAACTATCTTATGTTTAGTTCTGGGACCTTTCCTAATACGGTAAATCACAGAATTAATTCGTGACAAAACTTCAAAAGGACCTTGCCAAGGCCTTTGTAATTTAGGGTTAAGTCCCTTATTCCGCACCGGGTTGTACAACCAAACAAGATCCCCTGCATTATATTCATGAAAATTCTCACTCCTATCATACAAGCGTTTCATATTATTACTTGAAAGATTTATGTGCTTCCTAGCAAAATTATGAATTTTCTCCAACTTTTCAGCAAGCTGATATGCATAATCACTATGAAACTCATAGTCCTTAAAATTTGAGTCAGGTTGACCTATAACAAGATCAATTGGTAAATTTATATGTCGCCCAAACATCATTTCATATGGGGACACTTTAGTTGATTCATGAACAGAAGCTCTGTACGCCATCATTAATAATAGGATATAATCATCCCAATCTTTTTGATTTTCTGCGACAAAACTTGAGAGCATATTTAAAATTGTAGAATTACATCTTTCCACCATGCCATCACTTTGTGGCCTTAAACCGGTTGTTCTAGTTATATGCAATCCTAACAATTTACACATCTCTTTAAAAACATGGGATTCAAAATTTGCTCCTTGATCAGAGTGAATTTCCATAGGAACCCCTAAAATTGTAATAACACGTTCCACTAATTTCCGAGCAATAGTGGTGGCCTCTTGATCCCTTATATGAATAGCATATGCCCATTTAGAAAAATAGTCGCCAACTACCATTAGGTATCGATTTCCTTTATTTGATCTTGGTAATGGCCCAAGAATGTCAACTGCAATACGCTCTAAAGGAGCCCCCATATTATATTGTTGCAATGGTGCTTGTGGCTTTTTAAGGGGAGGTTTTTTAGCTGCGCACACATCGCATTGCCTGCACCAATTTTCTACATATTGTCTCTGCTTGAACCAAGAAAAACGTTCCCTAACTTTAGAAAGTGTCTTTTTCACCCCTAAATGACCTCCAGTGACACTGTCATGTAACTGCGATAAAACAAAGTTCTGCAGATTTTGTGGTAACACTATTAACCATTTGACACCAGGACCATTTAGATTTTCCCATTTATAAAATAAAATCCCGTCCTTTAAACAAAGGGAATCCCACCTAGACCAATAATATTTCACAGCTGCACCATAAGGAGAAACTATTTCCCATGGAGGTTTTTCTCCCTTTTCTTTAAAGGAAATTAGCAATTGTAAATCCTTATCATTCTCCATACAACTGTATTAGGACTTACTTGAAAGAATTTTTTTAATCAAGAAAAAATGTTAATCTTCTTATTGCATGTGATGAGATAAGTAAAATGAGTGGTCACAAATAGGGTCAAAATCTAAAATAAAGATGACACATGATAAAGCCAAAGTATTTCTGGCCACCCAGAGAACTAAAAATCCAATTAAAATCATATTTCCAATTTTCTAGTACCTTTTCAATACAAAGAAAAGAGAAATGCTGTGAATTTACTATAAATATGTGATAGAATCATGAGACACCAAGTGAACTACAGAGCCACCATCTTGAAACCTTTTATGGTCCTGCTAATATCATAATGGCCCTGTTATCTCGTAATGGCCATATCAATTCCGTAATGACCATGTTGTAATGCAACAATTCTAATTTATAAAGGCAATGCATTTTTGCATATTTTATCATAACCGGTTAATAATATACAATTATTGATTCTGATATAGGTTGCTACAGTGATTTATCAAGCTGAAAAAAGTAATATTTCTTTTTGAAGGTTGATAAATCCTAGTAGCAACCTATTTAAGAGTCAATGATTGTTTTATTATATGATTAAATATTTTGAAAGTGAAATGTATGTAAAATAAAATTATTCATATCAATACTGGCTGTAATGAACAAATTTGGTCAAACACAACTGTATTAACAATGGTTTAATGGACAAATTTGGTCAACTTCATCATGTTCATGAAATTTACTTTCCTATTTTAAAATTGATTGTTATATTTGAACATTTGTTAAATACTGGCATTGGGAAAAGAAAAGATCCAGTTGCAGACGAAGCTGGCAAATTCATATTCATCATTTGAGTTGTATCAACGGTTTTTAAAGTGTTATCAAAGTCAGGATCATCATCACAAATATCAGTTACAAGGTTTTCAAATTGAGAATTAGACAGTGGAATGAAATCAGCATTAAAAATATCAAAATCATTCTCCTTGTTTTCATCATGATTTCTGGATATTTTTTCTGATCCAAGAGTGTCAGTAATTGTGTCGGACATCTTCCGTTTTATATTGGGGTCAGTATAATCAGTGTAATTTTTTAGTGAAGTTTCTGACTTGCTGTCAAGTATATGGACTGTTATTGATCTGAGCGAGTGATTTGTATATCTCTTTGAAAGTCCTGCATTTTCACTTATTGTAGCCATCATTGTTCCAATAGCATTATGACATAACGGCGCGTTTGTATACCAGTTTACAGGGTTTTCTCCCTTGCTTGGTCTTTAAAACAGTCTATTGCACTTTTGGGTTCAGCTGTCTTTTGTAGGCCATGAAGGATTTCACTGGACAGAGAGGATCATCTGAAATGGTAAAAGTTTACATCTAAGAAATGTAAATAGTAGCATAGAACACTACAGTAATATATGTATTGTATCAGACCTATCAAATGTCATAAAAATACTCCATGCATGCATGCAGTGGCAAAGGGCTTGAATTGTTAAAACTTACTATGATGTATTAGTGTTTGCTCATTATTGCCAGAAGGCTTCACTGTGACTTCAAGATGAAGATCAACAATAAAAGCATTGTACCATTCATGTATTTTTCGCATGTACATTTACTCCTTATCCATTTATTTGTCCTTTCGAGGTTTTTACTTCCTATAAAATTGACTACATTGAAATGGCTTTTTTAATTCTAATTTTGTAATACGTATAATACGGTCCCGCTGATTGGTCGATTAGCTAAACAATGTAAAATTTCATTGGTTACTATTTAAAAAGAATGATCTTGGATTTTTTTTTTGTTCTATTTTTATCCAAACCGGGTTGACATTACAATCCACGTTACCTCTGAGTCAATTTTTAGGTAGACATCGCAGATGCTCATAACTTTTGAAGATTATTTCAGCCAATGATGATGAGAAAAAATCAATCATATAATAATGTTGATAAATAAAGTATTGTACCGTTATAGACCTTTCTCAAAAGATGTATTTCTGGTTATTAGTATCAGTAAAACACTTTATAGGAGTAGGTCAAAACGGGCTTTTTCTATGCATTTCAGTGAGAAGTTTAAAAGCAATTTTTGATCCAACAGATCCATTGTTTATTCCGACTAAATTCCAGCATGTTAATTCAGTCATGTTAATTTGTAAGCCAAGGGGGGCATGCATTTCAGTTATGGTGTACTTGTTCTTGAGGGGATATCTCATATCGATGCACTGTCATACTTTAAATTTAGCTTTTTTGTAATTTCCAAATGTTATTCTGACAATTCTGTCTATAGTGCCCACATCTCATTGTTTTATTATGCCATGTTTTCTTGCAATTTATTCAATGAGTGCCCTGCGGTTGTTTATTTCTTGTAACTAATTGTCTTCTGTGAGTCTTTTTGACGGCAACGGATGACGGCAGTTGCAAAAGCACTTTGCTAGGATGCATGGATGTGGCGTTGCTTGAAATTTAGCAATGAATTCCGCTCAAACCGGTGCTAGTGGCCGTCTTGAACTTATTATTAGGTATGAGCATAGCTTATTGTTGAAGGTCTCATGGTGACTTCAAGATGAAGAACAACAATAAAAGCGTTGTTCCATTGCTTGGGTTAATCATGTATTTGTAGAGACTTTGTGTCATGTGCATTTACTACGTATCCTATCATTGTTAATGTAATCAAAATACGCCGACAGCTTCGTATTGTTACATCATGTTTCATGGTCACACAGCTTTCATGTTCTCGTTTTGGCATCGCTGACAGACATATTTGCTACCACATGACATTAAGTCATCCTCTTTTATGTTATTGTTGTATCAAGAGTAAGCCCAAGAATGGCTAGCAGGGTGAAACATGATTAAGACTATAGGTTTTAACTAAATACTTGATAATATCAATGTTTTTTACAATACATAAATGATGATGATCGATGATATCCTCGAGAAAATCGGGGTTTAATTGAAGATGGCTATATTAACATTTCGATTAATATGTTCTCTTCATAAGCCATACATTTAAATTATTTAAACGTAAAATTCGCAAATCACTCTTGATTCATTGAATGGGCATTTGCTTAATATGATCTTCTGATTTTATATATTGATTATTTTCTGTTTAATTATCAGATTCGGATATCCGGACGATACTTACTTTGATAGAGTGATTGATTAATTGGCTGTGAAAGGCGTGACAGAAAAAGACTTAGAAGACTAATTATAATGACACAACCTTATGCTACCAATGGATAAAAATGATATACACTGATTATTGTCATATTTAAATTATACATGTAGCTAAAATTTTTATTTTGAGTTTTCACATAAATAGTTGTATTGCTTTTTGTGATTTTAGCTCACCTGACCACTTGACGTCCGGCGACTCAGACAGGTTTGTTGACATTCGCTTCTAAAACTGCGATGCCAATGCAAACCATTCTATGTTTCCGGGGAATGTTCTTTCAACATATTATCACGTAAAGTTCGTGATTTTGTGATTTTTAAGTCCATAGATTTAACAGCTAGGTGGCTGTCACAAAAAAAGTTAGAGAGATATTGCTGTTTTTACAATTTTCTTCTAGAAAAACCTCAAACACCGATACAAATATACAAATAAAAATATTTATTGTTTCTTTTCATCATTTTATTGAAAATGATTGAACATTCAGATTAAGGTTCTTTCACAATAATGTTCAGCATAGTCAAGTGAGAGGACACCGAATTGTCAGTCCAAAATTTAATAATATAAAGATAAAGGCAACACCTTAGTTTGATACCGAAAAAGAAAAAAAAAAGACACATGAAAATGAACAACACGGACAAATTAAAAAGCCACGGATGAGACAAGGTGCAACAGTAGAGTATCCACCAAAATTCTTCTTACAGGTATAACACCACTATTCAGTCTCCCATAGACTACCATTTTAAATTGTACATTTTTCAAACTTTATTGAAATTTTACCACAAATTCAAATGAAGCGACGTGTGTCTCAACTTGATATGGCATCTTTCAGGAAGCTTTCATGTAATTATTAACCCATCTTAATTTGCATATAAGAGAGAACCGGTTCCCGGCACTGAACAAGACAGATAATGGTACTTCCTGCTTTATTTTTACAGAAAAAAACTCTTCCGCCGTCCATGCCTGTAAAATTTTTTATTGACAAAATCATATGCATTTAGTCTCAAAAGAATCCTAACAACATAAATTTACTTATCCTTTTCGTCCCTGGTGGGACAAAAGGCTTCAACAAGCTGCCGCCATTTTCCTCTGTCTTTTGCTACATTCTGAGGTGTACGAAGTCGGCCCCTTTTCCTCTTTTGAGGTGGTGTCCAATGGAGAGCTATTTTTGGAATTCTGTTTTGTGTCATTCTCATGACGTGTTCAAGCCATCTCATTCTTCTTTGCCTGATTTCAACTGCAATGCACTTACTATTGCTTTTCTTGAACAAATATTTGTTGCGAATTTCATTTGGCAGGATATGCTGTCGATTTTTCTAAGGCAGTAATTGTGGAATATGTCTACTTTTCTCATGTCGCGCTCTATCACAGGAGAACTGATTTGAAATTATCACAGGAGAACTGATTTGAAATTACTGCTGTAAAGATGTAGTTTAGTTCTAAAACTATAGTTGTTGGATTTTCAGAATTGTAAGAGTAGAGCAAATGCTTGCCCTGCTTTACTTAGTCTGGATTTTATGTCTTTGAAAGTACCATTATCTTTGCCGAGTAGTTGATGTTATCTACTTCTTCAAATGCCTCTCCATTTAAAATGACAGGTTCTGGAGGAGCATTTATTGTCATAACATTGGTTTACTTTATACTGTTGTTGAGTCAGGTTTGTTTGGCCATACTAACAATATAAACTTCTTTTATATTTTCAATTGTTTTTACTAAAATGTTATAATCTGTACACACGACTATTTTTGCCCTTTCAACCAAAGGTACACTGCAAGGTTTGCCTACATCTATTTCGATGTGCCCCGTGTTGTCTATCGATGTTGTTTTTGTCCATATTTTGATTTTATCTGCACTGAAGAGACATCAGTTGTCGAAATGCGCATATGCAGAACCAGAATTCACAGTAACCTCGGTACTTTGTCATTTGGTCTTTCGTCGGGCTACCTAATGACAAATATTTGTAGGCATACATTGCCAGATTTTACTTTTTTTCTCATTGACCGCTCCCGACATGTGTTGCTTCAATGACATATTTTAGCTGCGATCGATGTTGCTCAACATTTTTATTCTCTTCTTGTAACCCTGGTGCTTTCAGCTGGATAACCCTGAGCATCGCCTAAGTTGGCACTCCATGGCGGGTGGGGAGCAAGGGGGTGACCTTGATATAATTTTTGTCAAGAATACCGCTTAAGTGCACGCTAGGGGCCTTCTTGATCTCGCTGGAGGGGGTGAATATTGTTCACCTCTAGTTGAAGACCCTCAGGCGACATCAAGATGTAGACAGGAATAAAAGCCCTGTCCTTGATAAACTGGAGTTTTCTATGTATCATGTGCGTTTTTGTCACATGTACATTCACTCCATATCCTTTCAGTTTTCCTATTTCCAATAAATAAGATTCAACTGCCAACACTTTCAATGCGTAACAAAAAAAACATAATATTGGAACTATGTCGTCTCCAATAATGACTAAATTCACATATGTGCCCAACTGGTTTCCATACAAGTGGTGTTATACCTATATGACAACCGCCGTATTGGACATGTCGATTTCGGTAGTGACGTCAGAATCGGTAGACTGAGAAAAAAAAGCAAACTTGAAAGATCTGTTTGCATCAGCCATAGCGGCTCTGAGGACGGTTCAAGCGGGGAACATTATTAAACATTTGACCATTGGAACATTTTCAAAGATATCTGAAACAACATAGCCAATTGAAAACAAACTTGGCCTTTATAGTTATTAGGTGGTTTCTTGCAAAAAAAATGTGTTTTCAGGAGTTAAATTTCAAAACTGTTCAGAATATCAAGGACTATAGTTTTTACAGGATCGCACCTCATCCAAGACTTCCGCCACCAGAAAAAAATAGTTTGATTTGTAACCTATGGGAAATGCATCCAAATATCGTCTCCTCTGAAACAGTTTGAACAATTTCGATTAATTTTTTTTATCATAACAGTCTTAAGGAGATGATCTACAAAAGCTTTTGAGTTTCATGTTCGTACCTTATCCAAGATGGCCACGAGTATGCAAAATGGTTTAGCAAAGAAGCCTATGGACAATTTATTCAAAGAAACCATTTGAATAATATCAATGAAATTTTATTATTATAGTCTTTTGATGACCCCTTTAAGGTGTCTGCAGGGTATTATTTTCCTATTATAGAATTTTGTGAAATTTTCTGTGTAGAAACATAATTGTATTATTGTTCAAAATATAAAATAAAATTTGGGGGTCACCGTGCATTTAAGCACAAAAACTGAAATTGAAAATTTCAGGATTTTACATAGAAATGTTAAGGAAAATGGTTATATAAGAGGATAGCTTGAAAAATTTATTATAGATTTTCTCCATACTTTGCATGTGTTTTGAAATTATTATATAGTTTACATATACAAAATAAAAATTAGGGGTCACCGTTGAAATAAGAGAAATAAATTGCAAAATGTTAATTTCTGTAGTGATATCTTTGTTAAATTATTTTATCAAATTATCTCCCTTGTATAATTTCTGTGTTCTGTAAATCCAGCTTAAGAATTAAAGCTTGTGTGTTTTAGTCCACTTTTTTGTAATGAAAATGTTGAAAAAGTTATTAGGAATGATATTTCTAAATACGTTGGAACATTCTTTAAATTTCAAATAACTATTTTGTTAAATGTTTTAAGGAATGAAACCTAAATGAACAAGTATAAGACAAAAATGGCGGAATAATACCACTGAGACACCTTAAAGTTTGTAATTTTTTATGTTGGTACCTCATCCGAAATGCCACCATCGGAGAATTTACTTTATAGGAGCCTATTGGAAATGCATTGAAAGAACACACTTGAATACTTTGCTTAAATTGGATCACAATAGTCCATTGGTGGTCCCCTTGTGATTTTCATATTCATACCTCATCCAAGGATTATTGCTGTATTCCATATATCAAGTTATGAATATATTTCTTTTTATTGATATTATTTGTTGAACTGTGTTGTCTTGGGATGGATTTCGGCCCGAATTGGTTATAAGTATTTTTGAATACTTGTAAATAAAAGTAATTGATAGTACAGTTATTAAGTACCGGTATTGTCATTTTTATTATTCATCGTCGCAACCAAAACAGACTCCGAAACCATTATACACAGAATGATAAATGTTTTGTTTTTTTCTGTAATTTCTTGTTAAATAATTGTTGAATTGTTTGGTTGCTTCGCTTGTTGACTTTCCCTTTTATTTCTCTACAGTTGATTAGTGAGTACAGTTTTGGCATTAGATTATAAATGACGGAGTTATTTACAATTTTCGTTCAGAAATTTGTTTTCGTTAATTGTTTTAAATAGTAGTACTTAAGAATGTTCACTGGTCAAGTTTTGGTATTTCTGTCAGATTTTCAGACTTTTCTGATTTTATCCATTTAAGAGCATAATAATATTTTTTTCCCAGTGACACTCTATTTTTTCAATAATTTCGTTTTATACATTATTTGGAGAATGCTAATATCATTCGATTGGAGTTATTTTGTCACATTCAATAATGGATGAAGATTGCAAGATGCTAAACCTATGAATAATTCATAGGAGTTCAGTTTCCCGCCATATTTTGAAAAAACAACACCGGTAACTTATCATTTTTTCGCTAACATTACTTCTTTTTTTTAATTTTCTAACAAAAAATCACATTTATCTGTACTCATAGTTATTTTACAACTGACCAAAGAAAATCCTTTAATATTTTTTACTTTTTGATTGTCGAAGACATTATGATGACTCACTCACGTTCAACGTGAAGAATAACACAGAGAGGAAATTGAAGCACCTGGCTTGATAAGACGCCTCTCCCTGACAACAAAATTTATATCTAAAGCGCTCTTGGATCATCTGGAAACTTTCAGAAAATTGGACAGCATTAGAGGAATCATTTGATCCATGCAATTAGGATGAAATAAAAGGGAAAACAGAAACATCCACAATGGCTGAAATTTATAATTACATGCCAAAATCTGCTAGGGAACTACACAAGAAAAGCACATATAAGATACAAGACGAACGTAAACAACGATAGGGACTCGGGACAGCCGGAGTTGGTACCGGTGTTATATTGTCATTTTTCCCCCATGCTAGATTTTCCCCGGGGGAAAAATGAGATCATTCTCATTTTTCCCCCAGGGAAAATTGAGATCATTGTCACTTTTCCCCCACGGAAAACTGACAATACGTATACGTATTCCATTTTTCCCCCGTGCTGATTTTCCCCCATACAAATTTCTTGTTATTTAACACATATAAGCAACGAAGGGATAATGAGTAAATGCACATGAGACATAGTCTGTACAAATACATGGCAGAAATGAGCAATTGAACAACGCTTTTATTTTTTTCTTCATCTTGAAGAACATATGTCGTTTCTATCTCAACTGGTCTGACATGTCGTCCGAGCTTTGATCAACAACTGATTAGAGACATATATGTACATGCTTCTGAACAGACAGACCTTGTCCGTGTGTCAAGAATTCACATATAAATCTCATAGCACGCTCTTCAATTTTGACATAACTCTTAATGCAATTTCTTTAATAAATGACTTAATTTGAGAACTAACTCGATGTTTAATCATGTTTTCACTCATTAATATATTACTATTAATTGGCTGATCCAAAGGAGGGGATCCATGAGTTGGGCTCCTTTTTTCTTGAAAAAAAAGTCTTGTGCAAAATTTAGGCACGACTGACAAAAGATCCGTAAAAAATGGCCTGGAACCCCCCCCCCCTTTTTTAAGGAACCTCATTGGAACCCTCCCCATTTTGGAGGTTTGATCCACAGGTGCTATTTGAAAAAAGGAGGTAGACAAGGATCAACCCACACAAAAAATTGACAATACACTCCATGATAAAGAAAATCAGATTAAAAAACTGACAATTTTGAATTATTTGTACAATACAATAAAGCAACATGTATGAAATGACAAGTGATGCCAACGCTGAGAGCTGCTGCCGCCAATGATTTGGCCAAGGTGGTATTTCGTAAAGTGTCCTGGTATATTACCCAGGTCATCT
>MJUU01070235.1:56254-73574 GCA_002080025.1 Modiolus philippinarum
TGGTTTGTTTGTTTGATTGTTTTTCGTTTTGTTTTTTTTGTGTGTGTGTGTCTTTGGGTCACAGTTCTATTGTTTTTTTTTGGCATCTGTGGATCACAGTTGCATTTGACATGTAATTATAGAAGTACATTTATTTCATCTTTATTAAATCTTAATAAGGTGATTTGATTTAAAAGCTATTATAGCAAATCATGCATTTATGTGGCAAAATGCGGGAGCGGTGCTCGTCTCCCAGTGTCCTTTTTCTGGCATTTTTGCCAGTTTATTTAAAAACGACCGTTCTAAGAACTAAAATGTTCTATACATTCTACCAACAAACGGAATAATTCTTCATTAACCTAATTCTAAGTCTCTTAAGATCTTCGAAGATGGTTCAAGTTATTTCGCATGTTCACCAATCCGTCTGTCCCCCAGTTTTTGAAAACGCTTCTCCTTTTGCATTTTTTTGGCCGTATTTTCAAACTTGGCATACCATTAAGCCGTAATGAAAAGATATGGATAAGTTTAGAGCTATGTCAGTTGATGAAAACTGTAAGGCTTGGTTACTTTTATTGAACACAGCAGCTCCTCATATAAGTGGTTTGCCATTGCTTCTCTGACAAGTTTATAGGGGGGCGTAGCCCCCCATAAATACTAAGAAATGTCAAAATTTAATCATCATTTTCTGTATACCGTGTTTCTATTTTTCTTTCAACTTCCGTTATGCAGTGTAGGATTAAGCGCGCGTAGCGCGCAACAGAAGGAAGTTGAATCTTCATGGAGCTCATGTAGGAAAATTTAACATAAATGGAGAATTACGAAATTGTATTTGATACATCTATAATAAACAGAGTTATAAAATTTTGAAAACAAAGTGATAAAAAGGATTTTTCGTTCTCTCTTTCAAAAGTAACCGATTTCATCGGAAAGGCGCTCGGGCAACGAGATCTCGTTTTCCATAGCAACCATAGTAATTTCAGCATCATAGACGGGGCGATGTTCACATGTTTACGTGTTCACGCGAACTGTGATACTTTTATTCCTATATAATTCAATATTGATAAGCAAATTGCGTAAGTTTTTTTTTGCAGGAAATAACAAAGATAGATCTTCTGAAAATAATGTTTTCACGTTTTCATCACTTCGGATTTCAGATGACAAAATCTCAAGAAATTCCCTCATTCAGGAATAGCCTGGGATCCTGGCCTAAGCTGGCTACCGCGCACTGAAGGCAGCAAACGGGCCAGGATCCTAGGCTTATTCAGGAAGGCAATAAATCCTTATCCTTATCAATTAGTGCATTGGTAAATGACCTACCAGTGCTCAAATGTATTTCCACAAGTAAAATTTACCTGTGCATTCCTTTTTAAGGCACGGATCATTTGATTTTCAGGGGGGGGGGGNGGGGGGGGGTATTTTTCTAGAAAAATATTTCTGGCCCCCATTTTTCCCCAAAAAATTATCTGACCTGCATTTTGGTTGAAAAAAATAATCTGGCCCTGGTCCGGTCCAGTAGAAAAAAAGCGTGACTCGACAAAAATTTTCTAGCATAGTAGGAAAGAAATAATCTGGCAAAGCAGAGCAGGCGAAAACAATTCCAGGCTCGGGTAAAAATACCAGGCCCCCGGAAAATCAAATGGTCTGTGCCTAAAATGGAATGTGTTTAAATAAAAGCCACAGAATAATTCTTGGAATAGTGATTACTTTATTGATACAATTTAAATAGGAATTAAAATATTTCACGTTATACTTAACCTGTTTTGACGCGGACCAGAAATGACACATCAAATTTCATTTGTGACGTAAATTTTTGTTATGTTAGTTATGACGTCATTTTGATTTTATTTCCATTGATATTTTACTGCTAATAGATTGCAAAAGTTAAATGATCTCTAAAGTCCGTCTAAATAGCAGATATATGACTTTAATAAATTTCATACAAAAATACGGTTTTCTTAACACCAAGAAGGAAAAAAAATAAATCCATAAAACATTCAGTAAATATATTTGAGCGTAAACAGGCAAACCAAATTGACTCCGATGCTCTCGTTGATATGTTTTCGGAATTCAAAAACCTTTCATCGAAACTCGTCAAGTATGTGAGAAAATTTTAATCCAGAAGTTGAGTCTTATATATTTTTTTTCAAGAAACATGCAAGTTTCTGCGTCATTTTTTTTTCTTTGCGCGTAAAGTCTTCTGTACCTTAAGTGGTAAAAGATATTTGCATTTGAACAATTGTATTTTATTTCTGAACAGTACCAGCACGAATCGCATCAAAGCAATGAAAACATAATTTTTCTTGAAGACTCCAACCCCAAGTTGAGATGTTCGATCTGACTGATTACCTACTATCAATAAATCAATATATTTGGTTAAGTTGGGGGAAAATGGCACTATGATTGATAGTTTTCAAACAGAAAAGGCTTTACCCCGATCTAAAATATTTGTATTCAATTATAGCCGTTGGTTATCAGATTTTAGGAGGATCTATATAGTTTATTAAATTTGTAAGTGATAATAAGTTTTTACGGGGTTTCCAAAGTTTGTCATTGTGGTCCCTTTGGTGGCGGTGATCAGGATTTGGTATAATCCGTAAATAAAAAAATCCAAATGATTTTAAATTGACAAATGGTTTGATGACCAAACACCATACATTATTAATTATGGGCTCATGGATATGAATGATGCTTCATCATACACTTCTGATATTTTGGACACTTTTTCAGCTGTCTCGCATTCCAAGAACAAAACAAAAAATCTTACTCATGCAGAAATTTGAAAGTGCCGATAAAATCTATAAACTCGACTTTAGTTTTGGATGATTCTGCATCAATGACACAAAGACATTCAAAACTGTGACACAATTAATGCATACACATCAGACAGTTGTTACACATCTATACCTGTTATGTTAGTACATGTAGGCGAATTTATGCGACGTCCGGATTTTGGTCTTGTCCATTGTAAAATTGTATTTGGCGTCTTGATGTTTCCAGTGGTTGTCTAATCCTATTCCAAATTCCTTGTTGCAGATACTACATGTTCTGTCAGGCTATTTAAAACATCATTATCAACTACCCTATTTGTGATGGAGTACTTGTGGACGTTTAACTTACATGTTTTTTTTTTTAATTATTATAACTTTTTTGAGTGACCCTGTGCTTGACCTTATTCAATTCGAACTTGAGATTCCACGTGTTGCCTGATTGTCATAAATCTAGGTTAATATTTTGAAAACCTCAATTATGTCCCCTCCAGCACTGCTATATGTTAGTGTTAGCATTTTAAGATTTCAGAATTCCTAGCCTTTGTTTGTAATTCATATTTTTTAGTGACGGGATTTGTTTGGTAGCTCGCTTTTGTACATTTTCTATTTTTAAATATCCCAATATCCCAAGACTGCTGCAGCATTCTAAAGGTGTTGTCTCACAAGGGCTTGAAAAAAAGGTCGCTTACTATATAATCTTCAACTATAAAAAAATCAGCACAAGGACCATAAGAGCTACGGTTCCGCAGCTTAGTATGTGGTTGAGTTTAAGCAATGAGACATATCATTTATGTAAATATCAAATTATGGGTTTGGACTTAGAGAATTTTTTTTAATGTTAAAATATGGATAACAGGAAACACCTACAATGGTTGAAATTTATAATTACATGCCACAATTTGCCAAGGAACTACACAGGAAAACCACTTATAAGACAAACGTCTCCAATAGAGAAGCTTAACTTATCGTTATGTAGATATATTTTATCCGTTGATAAGAAAACAAACAAACTGGCCTTGTATGGTGAATTAGGTAGACATCCATTGTATACCGATGTTATTTTGTCTATGTTGAAATATTGGAATAGAATTTAAAAATGATAAAACTGGTGATAAACTTTTACATCATGCACTTGAAGAAAATTTACGCATGGTTGAAAATAATCAAAACTGCTGGTTGAGCTCAATAAAAAATATTTTTAAGAAATTTAATTTGCTCAACTCGACAAGCCCGAAATAACTCAGATATCTGATATATCCTTGAAAAAAGAGACATAAAATATATTACAAAATCTATTAAAAGTGAGTTTGAAACTAGGTGGTTTCAACAGCTTCAAACCAATGAAAAATTAAGAACCTATAGAAAGTTCAAAACTATTTTTAAATTTGAAAATTATATTGTGAATATTCAAAATGAAAATGATAGATATAACATGAGTAGATATAGAACAAGTAATCATAGACTGCAAATTTAATTAGGCAGATATTCAATACCAAAAATACCCATTAATGACAGAATATGCAAGAATTGCTCCTCAGAAGAAATTGAGGACGAGAAACACATTTTAATGACTTGCCAAAAATATTCAACTATTAGGCAAACTAATATTGATATTTGCTATAATAAAAATTGCTCCAAATTAAATACAGATAGTAAATTCATATGGCTTATGAGTAATGAAAATGCCAAAGTATGTAGAAATATATCTAGGTTTCTAAGTTTAAGTATATTTAGCAAACATGGTAACAGTGATACTGAATAATAATTACTCTAATGTTCTGTCATTAATTCGTATAAATCTATATTGTTTTATTGGAATGCTTGTCTCCCTTAATAATTGACAATTTAATATCATCTGAAATAGTATTTGTGCTTTTCTTTTATGTATCATCTATAACTCTTTCTCACTATTTATGTATATATGCATTTATATTGTTAATTTATGCTCCTTGTGAGTTTTCTTTAATAAAATGATTCTGATTCTGATTCTGATTCTATATTACTGCTACGCCCCCTCATAGGTCACACCTATTTACATATTAGTCAGGTCTGTTTTTAACCTTTAAACCTTTAACCTTTAACCTGCACGTAATTACTAATGTGCATGTGCATATGGCTACACCAAATTATTCGTCACTAATACGTCAGCGTATTCTTGTTAAACATGACGGCTCAAAATGTGATGTATGGTAGCATCACTTTCGGCAGACAATAATAGATTCACTTCCGGCATTGTATGCAAAATGATTTTCAAATTTGATATTCCACAATAAATATATGTGCCAATGGGTAAGTCAGTTATTGTACAGCATCGTTTTGGACACTGCAACAAACCATACATAGTTTGAGATGGTTGATTAGATCAATCCACACCCGGTTATCCCGATAAAGATGCCACGAAGCATGTTGCTCCGTGTGTTTTGTATCCTGTTTTTTTTTCCTTTGATGTTATGATAAAATTCACACGGAACATCAAATCATCATAGGAATTCTTCTGTAAATGATGATCGGAATATCTTCACTCATGCTGGGCGATACATTGTGGTTGTAAAGCTACATGAAAATTTGTGTGAGCCAAAGCTATAAAAAAAAACATACAGGTGATACTTTCCCTTATTTCAAATCTCTAATGCGACGTTGCATGTGATGTGATCGTCTAATTTGGTTTGACAACTTCCAAAATTTTGATACTTTAAGTTCTCAACGAGGTATTACTATTAAGCTCATTTGACCCAAGGTTCAGTGTTAGCTTTTGCCATCACTTAAAATCTGTTGGCCATCGCTCCGTCTGTCGTCCATGAACTATTAACTTTTCACATTGTAATCATCTCCTCTAAGCAAATTTAACAAAACTGTAAAGGAATGATGTAAAATTGGTCATTTCATGGCCGTCAGCCAAGAACATAGTTTACGATTTGATCATATTGGGTAATCATCATTTCATCAACTGCTTTTAAACAAATCGAAGCAAATTTTAGTAAACTCATAAACTAAAACTCCGACACCACTGATGCAAATTCCATCAAACTTTACATGAATGATGCAGGAAGGTTTTACAAAGATTATTCATTTTGTTCCGATCCTACCAAAAACATGGCCACCAGCGCTGAACATAGCCCAGTCATAATCCAACATTGGACACCAAGTAAAAATCGAATTTTATTATATAGATAGCAATGATAAATCGAGTTTTCTCAGTTAGTTGAATTCATATTGTCAATAGTGAAAATAAAGGATATCTAGTTACTGGAGGAAGTAATGTCACAATTTCTCGTCAGTGTCGCCGTATAGTAAACAAATAAATAAAAAAATAATTCGCATCTCAAATCTGGATTTTTGAGTAGAAAATCTATATAATAAAAAGCATAACTAATCGACCTTCATGAACATCAATAAAAATGTCACTCGTGTCGATCACCGCAATGGGTTAAACTCGCTCAATCCTTCTGCGTTGTTCGGCACTCAGAGCACTTTATTGATATTCACGACGGTCATTCAGTTAATAATTCATTCCTCTGCTGAAGCAAATTCAACAAAAGTTTACAGGAATTATGTGTGTCCTTCACAACAATTGCTCCTTTCATTCCCATCCAACAGAAAACATGACCGGCAGTGCGAAACTAAGATTTAACATCAGATTTAACATCATTAACATTGAACCCTATCTTAAAAATCACATTTTCAACTTCTCTGAAACCACTGAAACAACAATCAAACTTTATAAGAATGATAAAGACTGTTGCAATAAAGTCACTCACTGATACTTATCTTTTCTATCATATGACATGCGTGTATAGCGTTGTTCCATTGCTTAGTTTTACCATGTACTTGTATCTAGACTTTGTTTCATTTGCATTTTTTCCATATCCCTTCATTGTTAATATTTGACTTGAGTTGGTCTCTCCCACAGTGTGGAATCCCCGTGAGAGAGATGTATGCTCTCTATATATTTCAGTTGTGGTGGACTTGTTCTTTAGATGACCTTAGATACACTATCAAACTTTAAGATTTTTGATTTTTTTTAAATTTTATTATTCTGGCTACCTGTTTGTTGTCTTATGATTTTGTTATGCCAAGTTTTCTTACTTTTGGCTCGATAAGTACCCTGTGGTCGTTGTTGTGATCGTCTTCTATTAGTCTTTTTGTAGTGCAATGGATGACCCCGATTGTATTAACACTTTGCAAGGTTAGATTTATGTTTGTTGACGATCCCGCATCCTTAGATCAACGGGTAAAAAAGATATGGATGTAGCGTTGCTCGACATCTAGCAATGAATTCCGCTCGAACCGGTATTAGAGGCCGTCTTGAACTTACTGTGAGGTATGAGTAGAGCTCAATGTTGAAGGCCTCATGGTGACTTCAAGATGAAGAAGAACAACAAAAGCGTTGTTCATAAGCTTACTTTTACCGTGTATTTGTAGAGACTCTGTCTCGTTTGCCTTCACTCCTTATCCCTTCATTGTTCATACAGTTGTATGATTGTGGGAAAGCAAGTCTCCAATAAACACCGGGGCATTTTGACCTACTTTTAATGCAGTATTGACTACGGTAAAATTTTTTGTGTAATATCTTGGGCACTGTAAGGCATGGAATTATGGCAGTGTTTTTGTTGAGGTATATTAAGTGAGAAACAAGCATCGAATACAAATTAGGTTACCTTGACCTACTTTTTATGCATCACTGACTTAGGTTTAGATTTAAAATTTACGTAATATCTTGTTTGAATGCATTTTAGTGTAAACATTTTTGTGTAGCCACTAGGCTGACTAGCCCATTTGGGCATTAGACTGCTAAATACAATAAAATTGAATTAATATTAGATTTCAAAAATATTTGATCACCATTTCGGTAAATTTCCTGAAATACTTAAAATGACCAGCTACTTCTTAGGAATCTGTTACCACATATTAACATAGGCCAATATTCGCTTGAATTGTTATCGAAAATCTACCGCACATCTTAGCTTTAATCTTGATATAGATAAATTTTAGTTATAGAGTATAGAGAGTTCATTGAATTCGGCTCTTGAGGTGCTATGCAACGAATTTTAATAAACGGCCTTCATGGTTACGATCTGTCAAAATTGCATTGAAGATTCAAGTTCAGTTGCTGAATCGTTAAAGTATTATATGAAAATGCATTTGAATTGATCATGCTATGGTAGTGTATATAACAGTTTTAAGGGTTTTGGAGATGATTTAATTGCGTTTGCCGAGAGAAATAAATTCACGAGAAAGTGGACACACCTCATTCAAGGCATACGGTAGCATGGTAGTATATCTGTCAGAGTGTATCGGAACATAAAGGAGAAACCACAAATGTCAAAATGGCTGGTATAGAATCTAAATGATAAATTGTGATATTAAAAAATAAATATGTTACACACATTTAGTGTAATAATTATGCACAATATTACAATAAGTAAATAAAACATTGACATTTACGAGATGTAACGGATGACCCTCTATGTTTGCACTGTCATATGTAACACTTTTCTGAAAAAAATGCTTTTATAACATATATAAATTATATTATATGTCCCAGTAATTTCATTTTTTAACTTATTTTATATATACCTTTTTTGCAAATTGTTGATCTTGGGTATTAAGGCTTCTTTTACCCTTATGGGTTGACAATAGATAAAGAAACAATCAATAAAACATACTGTGGGGTGCAGACATAACCTCTCGTCCTTAACTTGGAGAGCTGTCACGAGAACAGGTCAAAGTTAACTTGAAGTTAACTTGGAGCAGACTTAGAACAGTCCTAGAATCCTGCCTGCTCTGGTCCTAGAATCATGTCTGTTCTAGCCATGACCGTTCTACATAAGTCTGCTCTAGCCATGACCGTTCTACCTAAGTCTGTTCTGGTCATGACCGTTCTATCTAAGTCTGCTCTGGCCATGACTGTTCTTGCCAAGTCTGTTCTGGTCATGACCGTTTTTGCTAAATCTGCTCTGGTGACGGCCGTTATGGTCCTAAACTTTAAACTGGATATGAAATTGGATGTGTCAGAATTTCCTGTTTCTCGAGCCCGAAACCGCTTTAATAAAAACAAAAAAACATTAATAACTCTCTTATATTACGATGTTTTGAATAGTTATTTGTTTCAGTTAACGTAATCTAATAATGATTGACATTTTTCCTATAATGAAATTCACGATTTATTTATTTTACAATAATGGAGTCCACCATTGGCTTTTTTATGAAAGAGACAGCAAAGTGCATAAGTGACTAACCAAGTTTGGATTCATATTTTTAATTTGAATGAAAAGGTCTTTTCTTAATGATTTTTTTGTTTTGTTTTTTGTTTTTGGTTTTTTTTTTATTTATTTATTTTTTTTTTTTGACAATAGAAAAAGAAATGTTTCGTTGGGGAACAAGCAAATACACCACGGCACGATATTTTAAGTTATAAACAGAGAAATTTGTAAAAATCAGTAGATTCTTGTGTGACATTGACAAAGGAAAGCAAACATATATGTTCCCTTCACAACGCAAAGTTAGCTATCTCAGATATTTTCTGTATGCATAAACAAATACAGGATAGATAAGCAATGTTACATGCGTCAAAATCCGTACAAAAACATTTTAAGCAAATGAAGCAGATGAAGCAATGCTTTCGCTGTTGTTCATTATCTTGAAGTCACCATGAAACCTTCAACGATCAACAAACACTCGTACCTTAGGGACCGACCATTAAACCTGAAGTTATGTTTTTTTTCTGGACAGAAAATTTTTTTTTCACATATATCAACAAAATATTTTTTTTTCAAAATGAACAATTTTTTGGGGGGCAGAAAGCCTCCTTCAGAAATTTTTTTTTCATCATTTTGGCAGCCAAAATATTTTGTTCACATAAAATCAGCTCCAAAATATTTTTTTAGAAAAAAAACCATAGCCCCCCCCCCTTTTTCAAGTTAAATGGTCGGTCCCTTATGTAAATTCAAGACGGGTCCTGTCATCGGTCTGAGTGGATGTTCAACAACGCTGCATTTCTTTTGTTCCCAAAATACCTGATTGTTTCATGACATTTTAATTGTTTTCCATTGTCTGTCTCTTTTTGATCGTTTTCCGTAACCTGATGCTAACAATGTTAGTGAAGAGAAAGTATTTGATTTTATCTTTTTTTTCACTTTTTCAAGCAACAATCTGTAAGATTACAATCAAAAATTTTCTAAACAAAGCATTTAACATAACTGCATGACCTTTTCAGACCTTAATTCCAATTTTCATAGTTCTTTTTATTACCTTTGTCAGGCAACGGTTTTCCAAAGACAGTAAATTATATTATCTTACCAAATTTGTATTTCATGACTGTCAAAATTGTGCTTGATGTCATTGCAAAAGCGTTGCCACAGAAAGACCCATGAATGATATGTGAATTTTGCTTTTAAGTTAGTACGGGAGTTTACAGTCAAATATCCAGTGGTATTTAAACAAAAGAAGCTCTCGTTTAGAAAAGATAAAAAAAAGTCGATTACATTGTTTAGGTCTGTTGTTAGGTGCTTTAAAAGTTACTTATAATGTAAAATATTCTACCTTTTCACGTGCGATTGACAGACTTCTATATATATAAATGACAAAAAGTTTTTGATTGAATGTACTTTGCATATTTTAGAAGAAAAATGATATTTTTGATAATTTTCCTCTTTATAGAAACTTGTGTATCGTACCGTTTCTTATAGCCTGACATTGACCAGAAAAAATATGCTTTTTCTTTATATAATCTTCTTTTCATGTTCCGATTTTCGGCAGGGTACATGTAGCGGTTCATATACAATAAATCTAAAAAAAAGACGATGTTTCGCTGTTTTACTTTCCATTTTTGTTTACAAAGTCGATTACTACTCACGCATACACGTGGTTTCTTTCAATGAAGACACGCCTCTTTTTCCTGATCGATACGTAGACTTGACCATTTAACCAATGAAATCTTGTGGTGATGATTACCGGGTATAAAAAGTAAATGGCGCTGTTTCAGGACAACATAATTTTCTTAGCAACAACGAAAGACCTTTTGGATGACATCGTTTCTTACGCAGTAATCGTCACTAAAGTGGTCTATAAATGATGTATGTTAAAAAATCTATCTGTACATAAAATTTTGTCAGGGTACATGCATTTTAACACCCGATAGCAATTGATTTTGACCAGTCTGTCAATTGAATATTTTTTTCACGACAGTTAATTATTTAAGAAATCCTTCTTTTGGACAAGTTTAATCATTTTTCCCTACAGAGCAAAGGTCTGGTAATTGAATGACGTTTGAACTAAGTATTGTATTCATCTGTTTCTTTTTTTAATCTTAACAATTTGTCGGTTGTTTACTTTCGTCGCCATGCTCTTATTTTGATCAGAAAATCTTATAATCGCAGAAGAGCTTTTCTAGATGGGAGATAATTTTATACCACTAGATTTCACCCTGTTTAAAATTGCGCATCCTTCTTGCGCATGTGACAAAAAATGGAATTCACAATGGGAAGGTTGCCGAAACCATTTCAAATGTCTTGTAATAGTTAAGTTTGATGAAATATGCCACTTTTATTGCGTAACCATGCAGAATATCGAAGCTTTCAGCTAACTCAAGTTCAATTAAGGGGAGATAAATTGTATAGAAATAATAGGAAAAAATGTGTTTTTCGTGATTTACATAAAATAAGTTCGGTGACCCAAACTTTTTTTCATGGAAATTGAAGGACAGTATATTTGCTATTAATTTGCCAATTTTTAAAAAATTCTATCTGATGTAACTAAAATAATTTAAAATTTTGTTAGAATTCGCTAATTTTCCCTATTATTTCAACCAAATTAGCAGATTTTTACATTTCATATTTCACTCTTATATGGCCGGTGACCCCTTATTTAACTTTATTTTTCGTATGCTCTAATAACAAAGTGTAAATCTTGAAAATATCAGAAAATTCTATCTGAAAAAATTTTAGACCCCGTACCACCTTAAAGGACATGGTAGGATAAGGGCCGTTTTTGGCCCCCTCCCCAATTAAGTTCTTTTTCAAGTTGCCCTGTTTAAAAGTTGATATATATATACTATATGCAAAATTGGTTCCTTCTGACATCTTAACACTATGTATGTCTGTTTTCATAACACCTTTCCATACTAGCTCAGTCTAGATCTCTGCCAAAATAATCGAATACTGAAGTTACAGCCAATTTAATATCTGCATAATCCATTTCGACAACTTATGTCTAAGTCTAGATCAAATCAATACATTTAGAAATCCATAAACCGAAATATTTGTAAATTTGGGGCCAGCAGAAAGGTACTGGCTACTAAGTTGGTGAATATCATCGGGAACTAATAGTCCACCAGCAGAGGCATCAGCCCAGTGGTAGTAAAAAACTAAATACCGAAGTTTAAGTCAATCCAGTTTCTGTATATGGCCTTTTCGACAACGTATGTCCTTTTAGTGTAGATCAAATTAAAACATTTGGAAATCAATCAAGCGAAATACGTGTAAAATTGATAGGGAACACATTACTAATAGGATCTAAACAGAAAAGCCTAAATCAGCTAAGGACAGAGCTATGCAAGATGGAGTTACTTAGTTTTAAACAAAATTTTCATAGATATATATATTGGAAGTTTCGAGGGGAAAATCGGATTTCGGGCCAATCTCCGCTCAAATCCATAGCATGTATCGATGATAATTCAGTTTAAATCTCTGAAACCATGATATTTCTTAATTTTAGTTTTCAATAAATTATACATTTTTTTTATATCATGGCGTGCCTCAAAACTAGTTTAGTATCTGCTACGTACCATGCCTCACATACCGGTAACGTCAGTAAAAAGTCCTACTGAAATGACAAGTCTCAATATGTTCCACTTAATAATAGTTCAGTTTGTATTTCTGCTACCATTCATAAATATTAGCTCAGTATATGTATGACATGTCTCAATGTTGCTTCCGTATGTATATGTATAATTTTTTTCAATGTTAGTTCTTCTAAGGACGCACAGCAAAATTTGCCGCTATTTTGTTTCAAATGAGACCAAAACTAAATATATATTCTACTTTTCCCGCTACTTTTGGAATATTTACCGAGATAATTTAAGTCCATATATAAATATTTTTCATAGATCTTAATGTTTTAAAGAAATGTGGAGAGTGATGGATGAATGATTTACAAATCAAAAGACGCCAAATGCATTGCCGATTGATTACTTATTTGCATGCAAAGTGATTGTTTGTTTCTGAATCTATTTACTTATCCTGGATTATGGCATCTTTTATTAATCCCTATCTAGCTTGCGCATGCGAGATGAGCCTATACATAACAACCAAGTGAGGCCTACTCCTATCGAACTCTATGCAAGGTATTGCTCTCAACTATTTTTTTTATAAAAAAGATTGTGTAAGCAAAAACACCAATATCAACATCTACAAAAGCTATGTACTATCAGTTCTTTTGTGCTGGAAAATGACAGAAAACGACATTAACAGACCCCCCTGCTTCCATAATGGATATCTTAGAAAACACTAAGAATTTTCTGGCCAAAAAAAAATCTCTAACAAAGAGCTTCACAAAAACAACAGGCTTAGATGATATGTCAACACTACTACAGAAAAAAAACGATTGAAATGGATTAGTCATGTGCTAAGTAAACAAACAGATGACATGACCAGAGTAGCCCTGAAAAGGACAACGGAAGAGAAGAGAAAACAGGGACGGCTAAAAACAGCATGTGGGCGCATCGTGGAGGGCAAAATGAAAGAATTCGGTAATAGCTAAGGAGAACTGGAGAAGAAAGCCCAGAAGAGAGAGTAATGGAGATAGCTAGAGCCCTATGTGCCTCAATGTATTACAAGGACTAGGTAGGTAGGTAGTGCCAATATTGAAACACGTTGATTTCTCACTTGTCAAATAGAACTTAAACCATGCGAGAGGTGCACCAGTGATTCCTAATGAAAATCCAAGACGTTTCATATGAATACTTATTAATTATGGACTTTTATGTTATATATGGACCTGTTAGGTTTATACTGATCGGGGACGAAGTCCGAGGTAAATATATTCCTAACAGGTCCATATTTAACATATTGACAGAGTAAAAAGTCCATCATTTTTATATTACATATGTAGTTTCATGGTATCTCGACATTTTTGTGGAGGAAAATTTTTTCAATACATCGGAATTAAATTAAAAATAGAACCTTTATTTGAATGCGGGTGTAGATCTGCCATCATCTAGAATGGGTAACATGAGTGCTCGTAGGATAAATAAATAACTACATTTCTCTTGCATTTGCAAAAAAAACCAAACAAACAAACAAGTAAGCCTTTTTATTAGCGTGTTTACGTGAAGTGTGCAATAAAAAAAACATGTGACAACTGTTTAATATATTTTTCATCGAATTCAGTGGTTGCTTTGTAAAAACTTTTTAATACCCCCACCCCCACCCCATCCCCCTTTTATTTCCCCGGTGGAAATTCCTATTAATGTGTAAAGCCTTTTCCAACATTTATTAAAATATGTTTCCATAAGACCTTTCTAAGTGAAACACTATAGTCTGAAAGTCCAACCAGACATGTAGCGACAATAGAACTTAAAATAGAAACATAGCGTCAATATACTTAAAAATAGAAACATGACGTCAATATACCTAAAATTAGAAACAACACTGAAATATGCTGATTATTCTTAAAATCACGTGAGCGTAATAGCCAATGAGAGTAATAGAAACTTATACCATATGTAATATTGTAATATATTACATTAAATCTAACATATAGAAGAGTGTTACAACAGCTTTTGTCAAACGAAGAAGGGTGATAGAGTGATATTCCCGATAAGCTGATTGAAAATTATCATACAAGAAACTCGAATCTGACGCTCATTCTCGAAGCAACAACTGTTTCGAATACCTTCGAAATAAAAGATAAGTGAAACATGGTGGAATTTCTGTTACCTGTGTATCTAAATTTTCTTTCCTTTAAGTAGTGGAAGCACAGTTGCACTCTTACATGCTAGTGGTACTGGTGCTTCGGATAAAGTTTTTTTTCAACATTGTGATGTTTAACACACTTTTACATAAGGTGAACAGTAGTGAAGTCGAAATATCAACTCGAATGACACAGGATTCTACAGCACAAACAATTTGGCTATCAACCATTTCTGCTGTCCAAAATGTCTTTGAGACAGAATATCGCAAATTCAATAAATTGAATTGCAATTGCAAGATATATCAAAGACATGGTTTCTAACAGCACAATTAGAAATAAAATTAAACAAACACTATATACAATTACAACGACTAAACTATGGACATTCGGGTAGAAAATATAACAACACAACCTACATTTCCTTTTTATGTCGGTTTCAAATTACATTTACCTAAGGAGTATCTCCATCTTGCATAGCTCTGTCATTAGCTGATTTTGGCTTTCCTATTTAAATAAAATTTGTTCTTTATTAGCTTTTACATATATTTCCGTTCATGGATTTCCAAATATTTCGATTTGATCTGCACTGATGAGACATAAGTTTTCGAAATACGCATATGAAGAACCTAAATTAACAACAGCCTTGGTATTTTGTTATTTGTTACCACTTGGCCGATGCCACTGCTAATGGACTGTTAGTCCCCGAGGGTATTCATCAATTCAGTAATCAGTACTTCTGTGCTGGCCCGAAAACTGATTTTATTTGAAAATTTGCAATATCTAAATTTAAGAAAATTTAGTTAAAACCTAAGGACATAAGTTTTCGAAATGCGCATATGCAGAACCTAAATTAACAGCTACCTCGGTATTTTGTTATTTACACCGAAACTGACTGAGTACTGTTCAACATACTGGGCCAACATACTGTTCAACATATTGAGGTCTCGGACGAACGAGACTTGGCCTCCATATATACTTACGGGAGAGTCTTTTGTTATGTAATACAGGAAAGTCAGGTTTTAAGATCTGGATATTCATTTTTAAGGGATGACATGTTATAATCCAATTATCCAAAGAAATGAAGAATGTGTATACAACCAAAAGCAAGTTGTGTGAATTGTGGAGTAAAGTGGAATTTCCCGGTATTTTTAAGGTTATCTTTTTAAAATTTAGAGAGAAGGATTATTAATGCAATTTTTTTTTCTAATATTTCCCGTGTTTTGCTAAAGTATCAAATGATAGTTTCGTCACCTTCTCACAAAACATTTGAGAAATACACGACATTTTTTTATAAGATCGAAATAAATTTGCAGTGGGACAAGGGAAAATGAAGAAAGAAGTGGACATTTTGAGTACACTGGAGCCTGGTGGGCCTGCAGACACTTTCTTGTTGGTTCTAAATAAAGTTTAACACAGATTCTGTAGATACAATTTGATGTACTGTGCTGAAATTCTGATTTTTGATGGTTTGTGTATTTGATATATTAGCTTAAGATTATTACTAAGACAAACATATCTTTTTCAGTCAGCGCTTGTCTGAGGAAGGGGCGCTATGATCACCGAAATATAAAACAATTCAAATGTTGTAAATTTATATTTTCTTTAAAGTTTTTATAGCTATTATGTCGGCCCAGACGTAGTCGGGTGACGTATTGATATTATCGTATTGCTACTTCTTGTACATTTTTGTTATCATTGTCTTGTCCGGACTATTTTGAGAAAACGGTTTGATGTAAGCAAGTGAAACTTTGCAGGTAGTTGAATTACCATAACAAGAAGTGCAAGGTATAAAAACAATTCAAAATGGCCGCCATTTCCAACATGGCCACCAAATTACGTAATAATTTTAACTTAGTCGTTTTTTCAACGAAAATTGATTTCTAGGTAGATTTTGGATTATGAATCATCGACATCAGCTATTGCTTGCAATTGCAAATTTAGTTTTATTTGGTTTCTCGTAATTGCATTAATTTTGGGTTACTTCCTATATAAAACGTGTCTTCTTTCTTGACATAAAAGGACATGGTTATAAACTGTAAATATTAATTTACACCTATCAACTCCATACTTCACACTAATTTACAAGTCAAACTGATGTATTTATTGCGTATTATTTCTATATATGTCCGATGGTCATATTGTTTCAACCTTGAGATGCACCGCAATATTTAACTGAAATTGTACTTATGTATATAGTTGCAACATAAGACAAATTGAGTTTAAGGTAGTTCCCACGAGTGAAAGTAATCAGAATTTAATAAAAGTGTTTTGAATTAGTAAGACTGACAACAAACGAGAAATACTGAGGAAAGTGGACTCCCAGACTGCATAAGTTCATTGTATTTGTGTAATGTATTTTGTATTTGTATTTTGTTTATGCCATCAGCCCTCAGGGCATAATTGTGCATTTGTGAATAAAGCATTTATAATAAAGACGCTGATCCAGGCAATTTTTAAAGGGATACCAATTAGAAGTGAAAGAAAATTTTGGGGGTATTTCTTTGCAAAACATCAGGATATTCATTAAAAATGCGTGATAGTCAAAACGGGGGGTACCAACTCCCCGATCTCCTCTAGAATTTGAAAATGAAAAATAATAGATTCATGTGCTTGATTTTGAGATACAAACAATAAAAAATGGCGGGAAATGTCCATTTATAGGT
>MJUU01070235.1:74477-92172 GCA_002080025.1 Modiolus philippinarum
AGTTCGAGTTAAAGTTCGAGTTACAGTTCGAGTTAAAATTCGAGTTATATTTAACTCGCATTGTTGTTTTTCTAGTACCATATATCGGTCTATATCGAGTTAGCGTTAAGATTCGAGTTAAAGTTCGAGTTAAGATTGGTTTCAACATTATTTTTTCTTGTATTATTTCTGAGGTAATGACTAATGACTAATAAGTAAATCAGGAATGTATGCTGGTTGTTCTCGAAAAGACCGAAACGATAGTCGAGATACATTTGGCAATAAATTATTGTCTGGAATCTCCTTTTCTGTGATATGATCCACATTGATATCGCACTTCTACTAGGCGCTCTTAAATGAAAACATAGTTTAAGTACCGGAAGTCCAAAGGGTATGCGATTTTTGTTCTAAAAAGTTGTCAAAGTCATGACAAACACAAAAAAGGTTTGTTTTGTTTTTTGTTTTTTGTTTTTTTTTTTATAATTTCCTACTTTGATATTAAAAATATGTTTAACGGACTAAGAGGAAATGTACAAATTCTGTTTTCCGTTCAAAGAGTGGGTCTTTCGAATTAAAACAAAGACCAAGAGACAGCCCAGCCCGAGATTCTGTTTCGATTTAAATCTACATCAACTCTCAAGAACCGTGCATTCCAAACAACATGAAGACTTTATCAGGAAGATATCTTTGTATAAGGTGAGTTCCTTAGTGTGTCCAATATAAAAACAAAAGGCCCAGAGACAGAGCCTGAATCTCCCAACCGAAAATTGCTTCTGAGCAATGTCAGCATGCAAATGATTATTGTATTTCTATTTTTCAAAGATTCAGTACATGTAAATCAATTTCAGAAAAATAATGCTAAGGGACCGACCATTTAACCTGGAGGAGGGGGGTATGCGAAACAAATTATTTATTTTTTGCACGTGTATCAACAAAATATTTTTTTTTCAAAATTAACATTATTTTGGGGGGCAGAAAACCTCATTCAGAAATTTTTTTTCATCATTTTGGCAGCAAAAATATTTTTTTCACATAAAATCAGATCCAAAATATTTTTTTAGAAAAAAACCATAGCCCCCTCTTCAAGTTAAATGGTTGGTCCCTAAAATCCCTCCCTTATACACATTACATTCATTAGACTTGTCAAGTAATACAAAGTTAGAACTCATAATCTTAGTAGAATTTGATTGTTTGCTAAAACTTACTTGAATGCATATGGTTTCAAAGCAAATGATCAAAATATGATTTTCACCATAAGTCTTAAGTTTTGGATTGGAAGGGAATGTGCAGTTTTGTTAGAGACTTTTCATACATCTAAATTGTGAAGTTTTGTTGAATTTGCATCAGTGGTTTCAGAGAAAATATCAAAACACCGGGCAACGGATTACGGAGCCCAAGTGATGGCAATATAGCTGAGGTTGATTTTTCGTGTCAAGTGATAAAAATGATGTCTTTACGAATATGAAAATATCTTACAAATAGTGCAAGTTTGTAAATTTCACCACCAATTAAAATGCATCTAACAGGATTATGTCCCAAATTTGCGTTTCCAGAAGGTGAACGTTCTGGAGTTGAAACCCGGTCTTTTCTTGAAAAAAGAAAAAATTTCATGGAAAAATTAGGAAAAAAATCACAAGATCTTCCTTTATTATTAACCCCTATAAAAACCTCCTAGAAGACCCTAAACTGCTAAAACAAATTTTGAGAGCGACCGAAGAAGATCAGTTCGAATTTATATACATTTGTACAGCACTTACGCACATGATTCCGAGATCTTTGGTTACGATTTCAACAAGTCAGATGCTATGTAAACTGTTCCAAACTAGCAAACATCTCCATACCTTATTAACTGACACATCAAAAACAGTCTCATACGCTATAAACCAGACAGAACTTATTTTAATATCAAAAGGAAATGATACACTCATTTAATTGAAATTAAAAATAAAAAAGCTAGTTTTGAATCTATTAATAGCAGTTTTTACCTTTTCAAAAAGAAAAGTTGGAGTCATGGCACTTGTCTTCTCCATGTTTCGCAATGAAAAAAGGTTCGATTCCAGTAGAAGAAACGACGAAAACTTTCTGATTCATTTTGGACTGATTTTCAGACATTCGTGTATTATATAGGGAATAATACATGGCAAAATCCGTATCACATGCCGTATCATCCCGAGTTACCAATATCAGCACGAGGGCCTCTGGCCCGAGGGCTGATATTGGTCGAGGGATGATACGGCATGTGATACGGATTTTGCCATGTATTATNATTTGCGTTTCCAGAAGGTGAACGTTCTGGAGTTGAAACCCGGTCTTTTCTTGAAAAAAAGAAAAAATTTCATGCAAAAATTAGGAAAAAAATTAACTAGATCTTCCTTTATTATTAACCCCTATAAAAACCTCCTGGAAGACCCTAAACTGCTCAAACAAATTTTGAGAGCGACCGAAGAAGATCAGTTCGAATTTATATACATTTGTACAGCACTTACGCACATGATTCCGAGATCTTTGGTTACGATTTCAACAAGTCAGATGCTATGTAAACTGTTCCAAACTAGCAAACATCTCCATACCTTATTAACTGACACATCAAAAACAGTCTCATACGCTATAAACCAGACAGAACTTATTTTAATATAAAAAGGAAATAATACACTCATTTAATTGAAATCAAAAATAAAAAAGCTAGTTTTGAATCTATTAAAAGCAGTTTTTATCTTTTCAAAAAGAAAAGTTGGAGTCATGGCACTTGTCTTCTCCGTGTTTCGCAATAAAAAAGGTTCGATTCCAGTGGAGGAAACGACGAAAACTTTCTGATTCATTTTGGACTGATTTTCAGACATTCGTGTATTATAATCGTGGTATAAGTGTAGAAAGCTTGGTTCTTGTTCATGTTGTTGCTCGCTGTGGTGTGCACCCCTGTTTTCCAAATTACAAAACTCTTTTACCTTTTGACATTAAAATATGTCAATATGACGACGACGGCACCGCCACTCCATACCTCTTACAACCATTTTGCTGTGCATGGTGGTTAAAAAAATAGTATATACTACTATTATTATCTGAATTGATTGATTGTGTTATAATTTCTTACGCATGAAATTTTATAACAAAAAGTATTAAAATGGGTCAGTTGGGTCATCTTTTCAGATTTTGCTCTCTAAAAAACGTCTACAATGCGTGTCCATTCCTTGCCAACATTTACAAGTACAAACAAATGTATTCCTAGATTTTTACGTAACTCGACGTTTAACTCGATAGTTGAAATTGTAATCCATTTTTTGAGTTGACTCGAAAATTAACTCGAACTCGACTTTTAACTCGAACTGTAACTCGAACTTTAACTCGAACTGTAACTCGAACTCGAACTTTAACTCGAACTGTAACTCGAACTTTAACTCTAACTCGACTTTTAACTCGAACTCGAACTCGATGGTTATCCACACCCCTTACAAACAGTGATGTAGAATGATCATTCTTTTTCATAACTTACAATGTGTTTTCAAATATCTTTACTTCTTTTCTTCAATCGGTCCTTCCTAAGCAAAATGTGTTTTCCTAAAAAGAAAATATTGTTAAGATTAGTTTGCTGGTTGAGTTTGGAATACGGTGTCGGTATTCTTCTATTCTCTAATATTATTTTAGCTATAATGGTATTACAATGAAATATAGTTATAGTACCTTTTTCCAAGTAAATATATGTTTGTATATGATAAATTACTGGCTTGTTCGAACATTTAGGCATTTAATGCTCCGTTTATTTCCCATAAATCACAATTTAAGAGACCCTTAGTCATAAGCAAAGACTATTCCTTCACGCCTGGAGAGGTCACGTTTAAATAAGACACTTCAGAAGTATGTTTAAGGACATCAGAATACATATGCAAATATGGAGGTGTTTTTCAATTAGGTCAATAAAGCGTTTCTTCTTCTTTTTTTTCTATTTTAATTTTTTTTGTTTTTTGGTTTTTTTTTTTGCTTTAAAAATGCTATTCAATTTTCTGCACCGTATACCCGGTTCCAAAATTCCGTACTCAATATTTTTTTGCAACAAAAACACAATGGCCCTCCTTCACAAATATGCGACAGTTGTGTGCAAATGCTCTTGGAGTTCTGTAGAAACTATAGGTATAAGCATCAGTTGCAAACTTTTCTATTAAGTTAGCTAGGGATAATACTTAAAGTTTGCATGAATGTCTTTATTTGCACGAAAATTCCATGGAGATCAAAGATGTAATGTTGTTCTTGTCATTACGCAAAGCTACAAATATTAATTTTAAACAGAGCTTTAAATGGGTTCAAGATTTCAGCTCTAAATAAAACCCCGATATTCCTGGGATATTACCTGAAATGTAATCTGATTACACTTAAGGTTAGGAACCACCCTTTAATGTAATCCCGGTTTCATTTACGGTTGCAGGACCTCCCTTAATTGTAACCGAATACAATTAAGGGAGATAGTGTATATATGCCTACAGTACCTACCGTAATTGTAATCCCTCGGAATTAGTTTACAATTTGCAGCACATATAAGATAACAAAACGTGTTCGCCATAGCTTGATTATGAGTCATAGCCATCGTTACCATGGAAAAAAGGCCGGAGAGAAAATGCTTAGAATTCCCCGGTTAGAATTATTATCGGAAATCTGGAATTATGGGCAAGTGACTGTACAGTTGGAATTTTAAAATACCAGAAATCACGAAAATAACTTGATGGAAGTTCATGTTCATCATCCAGATTTGTCAGTTAATAATACTAAAAAGTGTACTCAAATGTTTACTGAACCTCTTAACCGAGATGAAAAAATAAAACATCGGTGATCACTGGTACGGTATGAACAGAACAATTTGTATAGACTGTCTATATCAAAATAAAGAAAAACATAATCAGTGATTCTTTTCAGTAAAAAACAGTCAATACCGCCTCCCTATAGTTTTAATGTTTGTCTCCTGTTTCGTTTTTGTGTTAAGATGGGTTGCGTACTTGGTAAAATTTGTTCATCGCAAATTTTATTGTCATCGCATTTTTGCTCTAGTCTGCCATTGTCGTATACCATTTTTGTAAATATTTCCGATAAGATCTTAATTTGTTTATCCTGACTGTTTTTTTTTTATCTTCCCGTTCTTGTAGAGGGGAAGGAGGGTGTCTGATCTCGGATTCACGTGAAAATAATGACAAAATCCCGATTTGCCCGTAAATAAATGACTTAATCCTGATCCCGAAAAATGAAGATTCCTTTTCTGTTTATCATGGGTATTAGTACGGGTTATCCCCGAATCAGCCCGTTGAATAAAACAACTAATCACGGAGTCCCGAAAAAGATCCTTCCGTCCCTCATTTTTCGACTCCATTACAACGGTTGTCATTAGGAAACTTTTAACCCTCAGAATAGTGTCTACAAATCTTTAACATCCTGTCTACATTTTCAAGCGATTCTTAGCTACTTGATTTATCCCCATGGGAACGCTAGCAATTATGGTATTTCTGTAATAAAAAAAAACTGGTCGCTAGAAATAATATGCGTTATGATTCTTTTCGGTATGCCTTTAATTTTTGGTTTTTAGATAAACCCCAAAATTGGCCGCTAGTAAATTGGTCGTCTACTTTTCCGTTTAAGGGAATTGAAAGCTTTAGAACAATTTTTACATTTCTTTTGTATAATATTTTGAAACAATTCTGAGCACTTTTTCTCCGCCCTTTTTTGTTTCCATGGTAACGATGACTCATAATCATGCTATGGCGGAACACGTTTTCTTATCTTATATGTGCTGCAAATTGTAAACTAATTCCGAGGGATTACAATTGTGGTAGGTACTGCAGGCATATGTACACTATCTCCCTTAATTGTAATCGTTTACAATTAAGGGAGGTCCTGTAACCGTAAATGTAACCGGGATTACATTAAAGGGTGGTCCTTAACCTTAAGTGTAATCGGATTACATTTAAGGTAAGGATTACACTTAAGGGCTCAACAGAGCTTGTAAATAATATTACTGTATTTTGTCACTTGATCCTTTGTATTACTCTTGAAACTGAGAAAATATCATGAAATACACGTCGTCTGACCAATTTCCGATTCCTATAAAGATAACAAAATACCTATAGCAGTTTAATGCATTTATTGTGGTGAAAAGTCGAATGGTGAAAAGTCGAATGAGTAAAGAATGACTACATAATGAGTACGGGAATATTGCTTTGGGAAATGGGAAAAACCTAAATGGATACAGTTTGAATCATTCATTCGCAGCTCCCCGGATGGAGAAATCTAGATGAACACTTCATTACCAGAACGGGGGGATTGCATACACAACCCATACATTTTGCATTGAAAGGAATGAGTGCTGACAGATTTTCTGATGTGTAGTCAGTTGCTGTATATATATGTACCAAGTTTTTGTAATATAAAACTCTGACACAATTAATCCGATGCTTCTAAAAGTTTGCGCTTTGTCTTGAACGCATGGAAAAATGTGCACCTCCCGCGTAACTGATAAAATACGAATAACGATTTTCAACAATTTATCAGCCTAATTTTTATTAAAAATTTTCTAAAATGTTTGTGTGGTCTGAAACTTTAAAATACTTCTGAAACTGTCCAAAATGTTTGTGTAGTCTGAAACTTTTAAATACTTCTGAATCTGTCCAAAATGTTTATGTAGTCTGAAACACTGACAACTTAGCTTCAAACCAATACTTCTAGATCTTTAAATAGTTATTGATTTTTGTTGCCTGCACCTAGTGCAGGATCGACACATAGGGATCACTCGACTTGCCTCCGTCTGTCTATCTGTCTGTCTGTCTGCAAAATTTTCAACTCTATTTGCAACTTGTCTTAAACCTCGTAGTACTTTCCAACCAAACTTGCAGGAGTGCTTCAGTATATATTGCAGATGTGCACCATGCATTTTTTTTCTTTAATTTTAATTTGTACAGATTTTCTGTAGATATCTTTGGGCCTATCTTATTGGAGTCTTAGGCTATGTGTCTATTATCCGCAACCCCCCTGGACTGCTTGGTACTTTCCAAACAAACCTGCAGAAATGCTTCAATATATATATTGCAGATGTGCACCATGCATTTTGTTTTTCTGCAATTTGTTTTTTTTCACATTTTCAAGCTATCTTTGGACTTTGTCATTTTAGCATAATGGAGTCTTAGGTATGCCTCCATTATCCGCAACTCCTCCTAGACCGCTTGATATTTTAAAAAAAAACTTGCAGGAATGGTTCAGTATATATTACAGATGCGCACCATACGTTTTGTTTTTTTCTGTTATTTTGATTTTTTTTTCGAATTTTCTAGCTATCTTTGGACTTTTTCATTTAAGCTTATTGGAGTACGTCTTAGGGTTTGCCTCTGTAATCTGCAATATCATCCTAGACATCTTTGTACTATCCACCAAACTTGCAGGAATACTTCATCCGCACCATGCATTTTGCTTTTCTTTAATTTTGATTTTTTTTCAGATTTCTAGCTATCTTTGGACTTTGTCATTTTAGCTTATTGAAGTCTTAGAATATGTCTCCGTTATACGCAGCCCCTAAACCGCTTGGTACTTTCGAACCATACTTGCAGGAATGTGACTATATATTGTAGATGGCATGCATTTGGTTTTTCTTTAATTTTGATTTTTTCAGCTTTTCTTTGGACTTTGTCATTTAACCTTATTGGAGTCTTAGGATATGCCTCCATTATCTACAATATCCACCTAAACCGCTTGGGACTTTCCAGTCAAATTTGCAGGAATGGTTCTATATATATAGAGAGAGAGAGAATATGCGCACCATGCATTTTGTTTTTCTTTAATTTCGATTTTATTCCGATTTTCTAGCTATCTTTGTACTTCACTCCAATATTATATGAGTCTTAAGATGTGCCACCATTATCCACAACTCCTCCTAAATCGCTATGTACATTCCAACCAAACATGCAGGAATGCTTCATTATATATTGTAGATGTGCACCGTGCATTTCTTTAATTTCGATTTTTTTTCAGATTTTCTATCTTTCTTTGGAATTATTAGCATATTGGAGGCTTAGGGTATGCCCCCATTATCTGCAATCATTATCTTTCAATCAAATTTGCAGGAATGCTTCAACATAGATCTTAGATGAATATCATGATTTTTTTTCTGCTTTGTTAATATTTTTCATGCTGTTATTGGACTTTGTCATGCTATAACAAAACAGGAATTATTAAATAAATATAGTGCAGGCGACACATGCGTTCCTTGGAACATCCATGCATTTTTTAACATACCGGTATTTATAATGTGCCCATCCTCCAAGCCAAGAAAGTCAAGGGCTAAACCGAACATGCTGCCCCGTGGAGCAAATTATCTGGACTATTAACTGACTGGTGATTACTACAGAATTAATTTTTTTGTTTCCATGACAACCATTCCTCTTTTGGTCGTGGCAAGCTAATTGACCAGAAAATTAGCTCAGAGGGGCACTTTGGATTTAAATGGGCGGGTTTTTCTTGGCTTGCCTTATTTTGATGAAATATCAAATGTATCAGCATTAAATATCTTACGTAGTTATTATTTTGAGCATGGAGGTATAAATATAGATACCTCGATGTTTGGAGTATTTTTGAGTATAAATGTCTATTCATCCCTCTATCTTTTTCTTATATTACGGTAACCAATTTTTGTCGACTTCACAAGACTTAATCGAATACTTTTGAAACTTCGACATGGCCGTCTTGAACGCACACACGCGCCTACCTTTTCAGCTGTCTTGATTTAAAATGTAAAAATATGTCTTTTGTTGAACTTTATTATTTTGTCAACCTTTGTTATAAGTCGATAACTTGACACAATTTTAAGCTCTTCTTTTAACTATTTTAGCATTTGATGCTGTACAACTTTTCGAATGTGATGTTGTATTGTGGCCTCGTGGGATCGAATTAGACATGATTTGTCGAAATGCAAATTTCGTACATGATACCGTATAAAAGGTCATTTTAGCGGATTGCAAATTTCAAGATGGTTTAACTTGATAATTTGATTTTATTTTCGCAGACTGGAATAATCGCGATTTCCTGTCATTTATTCACGGTATTCAATTTTCGCGGTACCAGAACAATCACAATAAATCGAAAAAAAACTAACCGCAAAAATAACTGCTCATACGCTATTTCCCAATATAAAAGTCGATCCTGTTCAGAACTGTATAACCATCTTCAGTCAGAACAATTACGGTGATTCGTATTTCAAGCAATGAGCATCATTGTCATCTGCAATCATCCGCTGTTCGTGACACTTCAACTACCAGATCATCAATTCTTATTTTTTTCCCACTGGATAACAAATGAAATATACTCCCGTTCAAAGCAGTATATAAAAAGTGTAATAGTTTGATCCTAAAATATTTATGTACAATATGAAATAGTCGTGAAATGTGCGTTGTGTGTATTTTTTTACTAAATAGATATAAGAACTATTTTGACATTCAGTATATAGTTTGCCAATGTTTTATGAGATTTCGTGTCCCATTTTTCATCCTGACAACTTTTTAGGAAAACATATACGACTTATTTGGCGATTAAATAACAGATTTTTACTTTTTACGACAGTGTTCACCTTTGTACAACCAAGAACGATTGACATTCGGTAGTAAAAATAATTGAGCATAATAGATAGATAGATATATATATATATATATATATATTCATTCAAACAAGTTTATATCAAGGAGTGGCCTTTGTCCGTATACGAAGAACTGACAACAAATGGATGTGTCGAAGCTTATTTGCATGAAATAAATTCTGTAAGTGTCAGAATGTAATTCCTAACACTGTAAATTACTAATGACTGAACAGCATCAAAGATTTATTGTTCGCAGTACTTTTATAGTTCATATGTCATTCAGGGTTTCGGTTGGGCTCATTTATCATGTTCAGTGGTAGAGATTTCGGACGGCTTCATTTTCCTGTGTAACACAAGGGTCGGTAACCTGTGGTTAATGTACTTCACCTCAGATTCGAATGCAGAATATCCAAGATTTACATAAGGAGAGAAAAATTACACTGGGCCCCCCTTGGAAAACACATTCAAAGATCTTCTCCACTGAAACTGCGGGCAAAGTGAAATAAACTCGGCCACAATAGTCCTTACGTGGTAATCTACAAAACAGATGTTTTTCAGTTTAGAGATATACAAGTATCCAAGATGACCGCTAGAGGGGAACATATTTTAGCATTGTACCCTATGGGAAAAGAAATTCAAAGATCTCCTCCCCTGAACAAATTCAAAGATCGGCTGCCTTGATATACTGCTGGGCCAATTGGAAACAAACTTGGCAACAATAGTCTTCACGTGATCCCCTGCAACAAATTTGCTTTTCAGGTCTGCGCTATATCAAAGATGGCTACCAACCGGGAATAGAGTTTAAAATTGAACTCTATGGGATCTTCTCCACTGAAGCTACTGAGCCAATTTGAACTTCTCATGGCCAGAATAGTCTTTAGGAGGTACCCTGTCACAAAAGATACTTTTCAGATCCGCGGTCCACGCTGTATTAAAGATGGCCACAAGTGGGGAATATAACTTTAAGTTAGATTCTACTGGAAAATCAATCTCCAACGTGGCCATTTCTTACAAACCTGAGTGTTTGTTCTTTGTTGAAGGCCTCATGGTGACTTCAAAATGAAGAACAACAATGAGAGCATTCTTCCATTTGCTCAGTCTTATCTTGTATTTATAGGGATTTTGTTCCATGTACATTTGCTCCATATCCCTTTATTTGTTAACCTAGGCACAATCGCCCTTATTCGGCACCTCAAGAAAGGTGTCTGGTTGTAGGTTCGCATGTCTTAAAAGAGTTTGACCCTATGGAAACACATTCAAAGATCTTCGGAGAAACCACATGGCCAGTTAGAACCAAGCTTGGTCACATGTCTTTGAGGAGCCCCCTTTGTCTGGCCAAGATGACCGCCCGTGGGAAACATAGTTTGAATTGAACAGTATGGAAAAAAACATTCTAAGGTCTCCTTTTGAGCCATTTGGTCATTTATAACCAAACCTAAGCAGAGTAGCCCTTAAACTGTGCCTTTTAAAAAGATATGGCCTTCATGTTCACTTCTCATCCAAGATGGTTGCCAGTGGGAAACTTCGACTTTGGACTGTATGAACAAATATTCAAATATCATCTCTAATCCTACGGTCTATTCGAACCAAAGTAGGCAACAATAGTCCTTAGATTGCCCCTTTTAAAATTTGACCGGCAGGTTTGCACTTCATCTAAGATTCGATCAGCGGTGAACATAATCTAAATTGGACTCTGAGGAAAAACCATTCATATATCTTTCTCTATTCGACTTCTTCGTCGTTCATAATCAAACCTCTTATTAAATTTTCTCCTTAAAAAAAGCGCTCGACAGTTTCACATCTCATCCAAGATATCGACTACTGGGAAACATAACTAAACATTGATCCGATTCCGAAAACTTTGAACGATCTTATTCCTGATACCACAGGTACAATTGGAACCAAACTAATTCACAATTGTCATTCGATAGTCACCATAAAAATTGTGCAAAGGACGTCAGAACTCCTGTTTGCAAGTGGAACATACTAGTAGTTAAAAATTTAACGCTATGCTAAACATTGGGAATTATAAATAATTTAGGATATCGTCTAAATACCTATTGTGGTCTTTGAAAATAGAAATAAGTTTATCATTGTTTTGTACGGTCCCAATTTGAAGATTTTTTTCATAAAATCCCGTTCGTAACAGAACATATCTGCAATGAGAAATGCACAACTTGTACCCATGGCAATAGCAATGACATGTTGAAAAACAATGTTACCAAATCGAACAAAAATGTCCATTAAAACGCCTTAATCATATCAGCACTGGTTATTGTAAGTAATATTAGAGAAGAATCCTCGCTTTTTGTTACAACAAATGAACTGCCGATCAGACAATTCAATATGTTGTTCCATTTTTAATTTAATAAATTCATGTGGAAGGGTTGCATAAAGTGAACAAAAATCATAACTGTGCATAGATGAGAGTGATCTTTGTATTGACTGTAATTTATATAAAACTTAGATAGAATGTTTTGTACTCCAAAAGTAATTTACACCTGATCGAGTTTTTTCACAGTATTTAAAACTAACCTCTTTTTACAAATAAAAGCACTAGTTAAATGGATGGACAAGTTTGTAGTAGAACAGTTACTCGATGTCTAAATAAAACAATGCTTGAAAGAATCTTTGTAGAGCTTAGGAACCCTGTACATTGTAGGCAAGGTATTATCTTTGGCTGGAACTTGGAGCATTTCTGTATCCTTATAATGTTGTTTTGTTAATGTTTTTTCGTCATAATTGGTACGTGTGTAAGTCATTGAATTACCCAGTTCGTTTTGTTTGACATCGATATAGTATCAGCAACGTTGTTAGAAGCTATGTCAACATTTCCATATATCACAATTTTGCCTTATTTCTATTTACAGACAACTGTCATTGTGTTATTGGGTAAAACTGATTCCCTGTTATCTGTTATTGTAATGTCCGATTCCCTGTTATCTGTTATTGTAATGTCCGATTCCCTGTTATCTGTTATTTGAAGAATCAGTTTACTGTTAAGAAAAGTTATCTTTTATTGAAAAATCAGTTCGCTATTATATTGTTATTGGAACCCCCCTTGCATCCCCCCTCAGCTTAGGGGGACTCATCATAATTTTCTCTATAAAAATTGATTCTGTTGGTAAACTTGGTAACATTTTAATTTTAAGCAAGTTTAGAGAATGTTTGTACGGAAGCTTATTAGGGACACAACACAATTTATTTTTACACAGCATAATTTTTTTTTAATTTGTAATTACAAATTAATAAATTGTAATTACAAATTAATAAATTGTTATTACAATTTAATAAATTGTAATTACAAATTAATAAATTGTTATTACAAATTAGTAAATTGTAATTACAAATTAATAAATTGTAATTGCAAATTAGTAAATTGTTATTACAAATTAATAAATTGTAATTACAAATTAGTAAATTGTTATTACAAATTAATAAATTGTTATTACAAATTAATAAATTGTTATTACAATTTAATAAATTGTTATTACAAATTAATAAATTATAATTACAAATTAATAAATTGTGATTACAAATTAGGAAATTTTTGTGGATAGGGGAGTTCACTGTCTTATTCGAGGCAGCCAGGTCATGCTGGCCGCCGATCATTGTAGGCAAACTGTCTTGACAAACTTCACGTTCCATACATTATTATGCCACTCTGTTTATTATTTTGCATCGAGAACGTGTATTTATTGAAAGAATCAAAAGATATTATCAAGACGTTTTACATTCAATAATGGGCAAAGATAATTAAGTATTTCATTGGCGGAAGATGGCTCCGATAGATTTCGTTTACACCTACTCTACGACAGCATGTATTTGTAAAACGAGAGATGGGAGAAGAGGGTGGAAAGTTGAGGAGGTGAAAAGAAGTGTGGGAATTGGGGGAATCGGAGGATTAGTTTGCAGGTGACAGTAAGGAGAGTGGAGTGGAAAGCGGGAGAGATAAGTGTGAGGTGTGACCGAGTGACCCACTGTTCATTCCCCCTCCTCTACTCACGGTACTATTTATTTGCTCCCGCCTTTACACAAAAACCTATATAATTTACATAAAAAAACTGAAACTATATGTTAAATGATCAGACATAATTTAACGAAAACTGCCAAAATGCAGAACTCAAATGTACAACAATTATCAAGTTACTATTCAGTCGAAATGGTCAGTTGTTATCTACGCACTTTTGTGAAGAAAATGCGGGATATTGTTTTGGTCCCGTCCGTCTGACCATCCGTCAGTCCGTCCATCCGTCTGTCCGTTAGATGAACCTTTGTCAGTGGATCTCCTTCCTCATTTTTGGATTTATGGATTTAATTTTGTTATAGAATTGTTGCATATAGTCTCCATATGTGCAATACGCATTCAGATTTTTTTTTAAAATTGGTCTTGGTGCAAACAAGAGGCCCCAAGATGTCGATTTTGACACATGTGAGCTTGTCAGTGGAACTCTAGAACTGTGTCAAACAGGGAATTGCGGGGGTGGCCATAATTTCTGATGGCACCACTTCTATAGAAAACCAGAAAATAGTAAACCCCAAATTTGGTTTATTACTTTGACCGGAGATCTTCCATTCCATCATCCAGACGCAAAGTAAAGCCGCGAAGAATACATGAATACGGCAAATGCAATATTCCGAAACTGATAACTCGTCTCCAGGAAGCGGGCATAAAATTGCTATGTCAACAGAAAAACATCTTTGTCATCTTTCACTCCTAGAATTTTTGAACTTATTGCTGTAGTGTTATTAAATGGGTATTTTCATATTAATTCTGAATAATATGTCCATTCACAGTAATATTGGGTTGTGGTCTTCGCCGAGGGCCAATACAGGTGATCGAAACCCAGTACCACTTTGCGAGGACATTATCCAGGATGAATAGAAAAATACCTGTATATTATAAACTGTTGACTTAAAATAACAGGCATCTTAATACAGCTAGGCTCTAGATCTATGCAAATTTCGTTTTTACCACGTCACGGCGGTATGCGGTATCAAGGACGTATATTTAGAAGGATAGGAAACTCGTACAAAATCCATGTTGCAATTCAAAATTTATAGTGAAGCGTTTGGTATGAATTGACTTTTGAGCTATCTACTTAAAAAGTTGTTTATGGATATTGATAAAATTATACTTTCCTGAAAGCTGAATAATTTTTACATCCGTAGAGTAAATTTTGTTACATTACTGCATGTAGTTTCTTCAATACACATGACTGAAATTTGTAATCAAAACATTTTCGTTGATTTTTTTTCCATTTCCGGTTTTCATTGGTAAAAATGCACCACGATTTTGAACTTAAGGCTTTAAAACTAATGCACAGAATTTCATAAATTTAATAATTTCCTGAAGTTTAACATCTACTGTACTCGCAGAATAATCTTTGTGACAATCATTATTATACTTCCGTTGTTATAAGGCTGGAAAGAGAGGGTCCCAAAGGGACAAAATCTCACGCCTCTCGATATATTTCAAGATTATCACGAGATGCTTATCCTTCTAAATATACGTCCTTGGCGGTATAAAACACATTTCTATCGATTTTTCAATTAAATATGCTTAACTAGTATATTAACTGATTGTCTCAGCTCACCTGATCACCCTAAGGGTCTGTGTGAGCTATGGCCATCGCTTTGCGACCGTCCGTTAGCATTTAACATTTTCATCTTCTCCTCTGAAACCAATGGAGCAAATTCAACAAAACTTTATAGGAATACTGCAATCGTAACTACTCGCCATTTACTGGATAAAAGTTATTTTTTTAGTGTAGCGGAAATGGCCGAGGAGCTACGATTGAGGAATACAGTTCTCTGCTCTGTTCTGTTCTGTTCCTTTATATCCCTCCACTATCTGGAGAACACACAGTAAATCATGTGTTATTTAATGTCACTGCGGTGAATATGTCTCAAATCCAGTAGTTGGTGCTCGATCCGTTGTAGCACATACTCGCAGATGAAATATAACTTAAAATAGCTGCTATATTACTAGAAGAGAAGAGCACTCTGTAGGCTAAAGTGAGGTCAGGTCTATCATATACAATACAGAAAATAAACAGTTCATATGTATATGTTAGTGGATAACTGTAGTCATACTCTATTGCATTAGTCACAATGTTAATTTCTCTACTTGTAAAGCATATACCAATCCTCGACTTATATTTTCTACGTGCAGCTTATATGGTATACATGGAATACAGTGCAATCCAAAATTGATTGGGTTATGTTGCTAGTGTTATCAAGCAAAGCAGAACATTCAATTTTTATCTAAGGCGCAATAAAGCAGATGATGCAGTGAGTTTATAAATTTCTGGTGGACTGTACTGAGACACTCACAATGAACTAAAAAATGTTCAAGATCTTCTAAACCATTATCACGCAGCGGACAATCTGGTTTAACTTCATATTGATTAGATTTGTGACGATTATACTTTAGTGTATAGGTACCAAGAAGCAATCTTGCCTTAATAGTTGCTTTAGAAATAGATATTTTCTCACAACCTACAGCTTCCCAAATTAAATGTTTTTAGCCAAAACAAAAAAATCCATGCCGTGTTCAGATATTTCAACGTACTTTTGGTATTTGCTTCACAAATCTATTTCTCTGCCCAGTACCTGTGAACAGCCTTATAAACAGTGGTTTTCATAAACTGCCCATTTCATTTTTAAAAGCCTGACAAAAAACATGGGCGCCAGCACTGAACATACTCTGTAGAAAAATTATCATTTTCATTAACTTCTCTGCAACAACTGAAGCACTTAACTGTATTGGAATAATGTATGGAAGGTCCTTTACAAGGGTTACTTATGTTAATTGGATTGGACAAGCATGACTACCAGTGGAGAATAAAGCTTAACATTTGACCCTATGGGAAAACATTTTGGTCATCACCTGTAAAGGCTGTATAAATGCCAATTGCCCAAAACTTCAGGCCAAATTGAGAATCCGTTTTGTTGAATATTTTGAGTTTTAATATACTAGTTAAGCAGATTTAACTGAAAATTCAATAGAAATCTGTTTCATACCGCGTCTGGAAGATGGTATGGAAGATCTCTGGTCAAATTAAACCAAATTAGCAGTTTACTACTTTTCTAGTTTCTGTTACGTACACAGAAGTAAGAGAAACGAATGACCATTTCGATTGAATATACTAATTTGATAATTGTTGTAAATTTTAGTTCTGCATTTTGGCAGTTTTCATCAAATTATGTCTTATCACTTAACATAAAGTGTCAGTTTTTCACCGAATATAGTTTTTTGAAAAGGCGGGAACGAATATCTAGTACGAGTAGAGGAGGGGATGGAATGAACAGAGTGGTCACTCGCTCACACCTCACACTTATCTCTCCCTCCTCCCACTCGACTCTCTTTTTATTACACCTGTAAACTAATCCTCCTAACCCCCCACTTCTTTTCGCCTTTTCTACAACTTTCCACCCCTCTTCTGTCTGCTGTAATTTTACATATGCATCCTCTAATAGAGTATGCTTAGACGTATCCATGTCTGTTGAAAATATAAGTGCACAAATATCTCCGAAAAGAACAAAAATTAATCATTGTAAGTGTAAATCCGCACTTAACAATAAATAAGCCATTGTGTGTGGAATTTTTTTGAAATACATGGTCTTAGCAAGCCTTCCAAAAAAGGGGGTAGGGTTTTAGTCGATTTTTGCATTTTTTGGCCCATTTTGGTCCAAATTGTTCAGAAATTTTGAAATATTTCCAAAAAAGGGTGTTCCATCTATCGGAGCCATCCCCCTCCGGATCCTCTAGTGAAATACTTTATACTCTTTGCTCATTATTGAATGTAAGACGTCTTGATAATATCTTGACTCTTTTAATAAATACACGTTCTCGGTGCAAAACCATAAACAACGTGGCACAGTAATGTATGAAGCGGGAAGTTTGCATACAATGATCGGCGGCCAACATGACTAAGACAGTGAACTCCCCTATCCACAACAATTTCTTAATTTGTAATAACAATTTATTAATTTGTAATAACAACTTATTAATTTGTAATAACAATTTACTAATTTGTAATTACAATTTACTAATTTGTAATTACAATTTATTAATTTGTAATAACAATTTATTAATTTGTAATTACAATTTATTAAATT
>MJUU01070239.1:0-26373 GCA_002080025.1 Modiolus philippinarum
TTTAAGTCAATCTGCAGGAAGATTCACTATCGTAGGCTCATTGCTATATCGAAAACAGGAAATGTCCCTTTTATTATATGTTTTATTCAAACTATAGGATGTTAAACTATATCAGATTTTAGCAATGAATCGGATACTGTAAATGTCCCTTTTATTACATGTTTCTAGTCAAACAGCGAGAAGTTTCGCTATCTCGGGTTTCAGTAAAACATTGAATACAGAAAATTGCCCTTTTGTTATATGATTTTAGTGTAACAGCAGGAGGGTTCACTTTTTTCAGACTTCAGTAATATATCGAATACCGAGAAGTCCCTTTTGTTACATGTTTCTAGTCAAACTGCATATATAGTAAACATAAAATGTCCCTTTCGTTATATTTTTGTTAATCTGTAGGCACTATCTAAGGCTTAAGAAGTATATGGGATACAGAGAAGTCCCTTTTGCAATATGATTTTAACTAAACTGCAGAAAGTTTCACTAAATGCAAAAATACCAAAGTTGCATAAAAACAGTAAATTTAGTTATGCTGTACATGTGTTTCAAGGAGTTACCCCTCGTCAGCAATAATATGGAAAACCATAATCCAAATAATTGTCAAACAGAAGTACTCAATACCAAAATATGGAAATAGGAAGCTAAATTCAGTACTAAGGTCATCCACCGAATGCCATACACGGAATGAAACCTTAGTATTTTCAAGGAGTAAGAATTCTGATAAACAGTAAGTTTCTATGAATCGCTGGGTAAATTTTCATGTTGGAGAAGTCTGACTTGGGCTTCAGTGATATAACGAATTTATTATATCAGTCTTTAGCAATATATCGAATACAGTAAATGTCCCTTTTATTACATGTTTCTAGTCAAACAGCAGGAAGTTTCACTATCTCAGGTTCCAGTAATACATTGAATACAGAAAATTGCCCTTTTGTTGTATGATTTTAGTCTAACTGCAGGAGGGTTCACTTTTTCAGACCTCAGTAATATATCGAATACAGAGAAGTCCCTTTTGTTACATGTTTCTAGTCAAACTGCAGGAAGTTTCACTATCTCGGGTTTCAGTAATATATAGCAAACAGAAAATGTCCCTTTCATTATATATTACGTTATAAACTGCAGGAAGTTTCACTAAATTCAAAAATACCAAAGTTACATAAAAAACAGTAAATTTAGTTATGCTGTACATGTGTTTCAAGTAGGGATGTCAACGAGTACTCGAATACTCGAGTATCGCTCGGAAGGTACGAATATCGAGTACCTAATTGGTACTCGAATACCCGGCATTACAACTGCCATTCTCTTTGTTAATACGACTGCCTCCATATTCCAGAGCATTATGCTTCAAAACATAAGAAACTCGTTAACACCCTCCTAGACACTATTAACTAACATAAGTTGAACATCTAAAGAAACATATGTGTTATGGTCTCATGTTCATTTACTCCATATTCTTTCGTGAAATATGTAGGTTATGCTACCTAAAATTCAAAAGCAAATATCTCCCAAAATACCTTTTGGATCATGTTAATTTCTTACAAGCGATTTCTGTATCAACAAAAACAAAAATCTGAAAAAGCGAAACATTTTTGAATTTTAAATTTCATTTCCTCAAAAAAGGTAAATAAAAAAATACCTTTTAACACCAAAAATGCAAAAATGATGGAAAACAATGAAAACTGAATCTTTCGTCGTAACAAGTGTAAGACATGGTCAGAAATAACTCTGTTGGTAGCTGTAAATAAAACAAACCTTGAACATATCATTTCTTAGCGAGTTTCGTTTGAATAAATAGGCTGTTTGGTCATATTTCTATTAACTGAAAAGCCGAAAAATGTACACTTTGTGATCATCCCAAGATGTTTATATAAGCGTTAATTGTGATTTAAACAGTTTGATTAATCAGACAAGCGTGTTACTAAACAGAAACAAGTTGTAAAAGAAAAACTTGTATATAATTTTGCGTTTATTGAATATTGATTAATCAAGCCTTTGATTGGCTATAATGGTACACAAACCAAGCGAGGATCCAGGCAATCAGAGAAGGGGCTTCTGATTGGAAATGTAAGGAGTTTTAGGCGAGCGGAGCGAGGGGCGAAAATTTTTGGGGGTATTTCTTAATAAAATACCAGGATATTCATTATAAAATACATGGTTGTCAAGAAAAAAGGGGGGTTCCAACCCACTGAACCCCCCCCCCTGGATCCGACAATCCAGAGACAGTAATTGGTGCTTCTGTTATGGCATTTAAGCAATATTGTAGTTATATTAATGAATGATAAGAATCTTGAAGTCCAGTAAAGTAAGTGAGAACCGAACCGTCAATCTAAAAGCGAAAAATCCAAGGACAATGGCAACATCAGAAACAAAAAAAAAATTGTTTCAAAAGATCACCGAGTACTCGAGTATACTTGATTATTATATCCGAGTACTCGAGTGGCATTTTTAATTCATTTTGACATCATTAGTTTCAAGGAGTTACCCCTCGTCAGCAGTATTAAATAAGATAAAATGGAAAACCATAATCCAAATAATAGTCATTACCAAAAATATCAAAATAGGAAGCTAAATCCAGTACTACGGTCATCCACCGAATGCCATACATGGAATGAAACCGTAGTATTTTTTTGGGGTCAGAATTTTGATAAAACAGTAAATTTCTATGAATCGCTGGGTAAATTTTCATGTCGGACAAGTCTGACTTGGGCTTCAGTGATATAACGAAAAGTGGCAAATATCCCTTTTCTGATGTTTTCCGTCAAACTGCAGGGAGTTTCGAAAACAGAAAATGATCCCATTTTAACTGTTTTTTGTCAAACTACTGAAAGTTTCGCTATCTCAGGCCTTAGTAATATATTGAATACAGAAAATTTCCCGTTGTTATATGTAACAAAATACCGAAGTTACTAAGATGGATTCAATCTACAAGAAGTTTTTCTACCCCAGCCTTCAGTAATATATCGAATGCAGAAATATTCCTTCATTATTTTTTTAGTCAAGCTGTAGGAAGTTTTACTACCCAGGCTTCTGTATTACGTCGAATAGAGAAAATATCCCTTTTCTTGAGGGGGTAGACCTGTGATAGGAGGAGATAACTCTGTTTTTCACTTTTCTATTACTTACACAAACAAATAGAATCATTACAATAGGTATTATCAAAATTTTAAAATTGTAAAAAATTTTCCACACAGCAAATAAATGTTAATTTTGTCATGAAAACAAATACCCAACATCCAGTTATTTATAATGAGTGCATTCTACTCTACATTTTTGCAATGCTGTGCAAAGATAATGAAAATATGTAAAAGTCAGATTTCTTCCAAGGGAGGTAATTTATAGCAAAGATTCAGCAATTTTATTCTAAATTAAGAAAAAATGGGACGGTAGCATTTTCTAAAATTTTAATATAATATCTTATATATACTACTTTTCTTTCTATTCTTAGTTTTTGGTGAAAATTAAACAACAGAAATTTTTTGCAAGAAGTGTACAATAGTGATCAAAATAAAGTAAAAATTTCAGCCTATACTATTCAGAACACCCATGTATTTCAGTTCAAACTAGTTAAATTTATTATCATTATTCATGCTTACTTTCACACATGTCTAAACTACAGAACTTTGCATTTGAAATAATTTTAAATCAAATAGAAATTTAATTAGAGCCAATTTTATACTGCTGTTATGCTGAATCTTTGCTATAAATTAAGCGTATTGGACAATCTTGCTATTGGACAGTAAGTACCTTATGTTATTCACCAACCAAGTGGCCAGTACTTCTGTTCTGGTCTAAAAACCGGTTTTATTTGCAAACTTGAAATATCTAAATTTAAGAAAACTTTATTTAGAACTAAGTAGTATATCTACTTACACATAGTTCTATCTTTATATGGTTTTGGTTTTTTTTATACAGAACCTAGTGGTAGTTTGTTCTCTATCAGTTTTTACACATATTTAGGTTCATGGATATCCAAATTTATGGTTTGATCTACACTGAAGAGATATAAGTTGTCAAAATGTCTATATGCAGAAACTTGATTAACAGTTACTTCGGAATTTTGTTTTTATTTCTACTGAGTCAATACCTCTGCCGATGGACTGTTAGTCCCCGAGGGTATTCACTAACCCAGTCGCCAGTACTTCGTTTCTGGCCCCAAACCCGATTTTATTTGGAAACTTGAAATATCTAAATTTAAGAAAATTTTATTTAAAACATAGGAAACCCCCTCTTGCACAGCTATGTCCTTAGCTGGTTTTGGCTTTTATATTAAGACCCTACTGGTAATTTGTTCTATTTCGGTTCATTGATATCCAAATGTTTGGCACTAAAGAGACATAAGTTGTCAAAATAGAAACTAAATTTACAGTAACCTTGGTTTATTTGTTATCTACATCTAGAGAAAATAAACAAAATGTTTACTTGAATCAGAGATGGGGTAATTGAAAAAAGTAATTGAAATTGGCTGTAATTAATTACAATTTCTTGTGTAATTGAATGTAATTTGTAATTGAGCATTTCTTTCAATTACATGTAAATGAAAGTAATTAATTACATTGCAGATTTTGCTGTAATTATCAATTACTTCTGAATTACATTTAAATTACTTTTGGGGATTTTTCCACAGTTAGATTTAATTTTTTGAATGTAATAAATATCGAATGGGTCTCAAACATGCTAAATAATATTTCATTAATGCAATGTAAATATTAGTAATTACAAAAACTCTTTTCTTTTTTTTCTTTTTTTTTTTGAGTTTTGAAAAATTTGAAATTGCAAGAATGCTTCAGAATAAAATATTCAAGTCTTGAATAATGGTCACAAAATTCATTTTTAACAATGTTTCATCTATCATTTACCAATCCCCCTTCCCAAATGGCCATCAGATTGGGATTTAATTAAATATTTAAGCCCTTCTTACACTACACCGTATAACCCAAACGAACGCCGAACGTATGAAAATAAATTATATACGTTCGTCATATACGTTTGTGGTCCGTTCTTTATCCGGTGAATACGGTACAAGTACGGTTATGTCCGTTTTGTACGGTGAAAAATTTTGAACATGTTAAAAACTTGGAACGGACATATGCCGCACAATTTGTCCGGTAAATATACGGTATGTTTACGTTTTGTTCGGTTTTCATGCGTTGTATATGCGTTATTCATTCGTTACTTGTAACGTAGACAACGGTAAGAACTCTGGATAGCCTTTTTGAAAAATCGATTGTTTTGCATAGTAAAGCCCCTCTTACACTAGACGAACGAACGCCGAACGTATAAAAATAAATTATATCCATTCGTCTCTGTTCATATACGTTTATCGTCCGTTCTTCATCCGGTGAATACGGTACAAGTACGGTGATGTCCGTTTTGTACGGTGAAAATTTTTGAACATGTTCAAAACTTGGAACGGACATATACCGCGCAAAATGTCCGGTGAGTGGACGGTAGGTTTACGTTTTGTTCGGTTGTCATACGTTGCATATACGTTATTCATTCGGTACTTGTCCGTCTTGCATCCGGACATGTACGGTAGATTAAATTGGTGAAACGGGCTTTTACCGAAGAAATAACGGATAAACCGTTCGAGGTCCGGACTTACAGCGGAAACCAACCGGACGAGCACCAAATACTTGATCTTTGCCAGTTTACGTAATGTTTGTTGACAATCCCGCATCTATNTATATAAAGATTGAAAATTAAACTTTCTCGCAATAACAGGGAATATTGAAACGATAATGGAAAAACTTGTTAAATATCTAATAGAAAAATTATCGCAGTACTATTCTTTGTTAAAAAATTTGACTATAGTCGTACTATGTATTCCGCGCATGCGCACAGAGGGATGGGACGAAAAGTGCTATATGATTAAATTGGTGAAACGGGCTTTTACCGAAGAAATAACGGATAAACCGTTCGAGGTCCGGACTTACAGCGGAAACCAACCGGACGAGCACCAAATAAAATGAACTTGTAAAAATATATGTTGTGCAACGGCCAAATTTAATATGTAATACAAAAATAAGAATCGTCAAAGTAGGCCACAATTAAAAGATAATAAGCACAAACTATAAAAGCTAAGAACAGAAGGAAATGCCCGTATTTTCGACCTTATGGTTTCATCTATGAGGCAACCGGACGGAAAACCAAAATTATGGTCCTGCCAGAATGACTGAAGAGTAACAGAAATTAACTGGTTGTCCCCTAGTTGGAGGCAATTAGGTCGATAATTTGAGCAATACTTTCTGTTCCTTTCTTCTGTTTTAAGCCAGTCTTTAATTATTTTTTACTTTGTATATTTTGTACTTTTTTACCTTTTAAAATGTGGCCCCCTTTTTACATTTTTATTTTGTTTAAAACGAATTTACAACGATTGCTTATGTGATCATCCAATAGAATTAAGGTGCTATACACTACCTTGTTTTGAAGTTGCTTCTTTAATTTAGTAATTGGAAGACTTATGCAGTGTTTGTTTATTTGTGTATTTATATTTTATCTTTTTTTTCTAAAATGTACCCAAAACATCAAAATTTAAAGAAATTGTCCGTTTTCTCGTTGTTTAAGAGCATCCGCTACTCTAAAGACTGTATAACTTTAATCCGATCTTGGTCTTGAGTATCTTCACTAGAATTTTCGCCTTGTGTCGTTAGTGAAGAAGGTTATCTGTGACCCGACAGTTCTTTTCTTAGGTCATTCTCTTGCTTTTCTATTTGGTGACATTTTGGGAAAATGAATTTAATTGGTCAAACACGCCGTAATGATTATCTGTCTAAAATAAGTTGTTGAGCGGCCAAAAGACACAGGTTTAATATAGCAAAGATAACAGGAAACACTTTCAATGGCAAAAAATTACAATCGCAAGTCACAATCTATTAGGGAACTGCACAAGAAACAATCAAAATAGTTATTAAATTCGATTTTACTCGGTGCTCGTAAGGAAAGTTTTCGTTAGCAATTCGTTTTATTCGTTACTCGTCCGGTATGTTACTGTTATAAATACGTTTTATTCGGTGCTCGTCCTGTAGGGTTCCGGTGTTTGTTCGGTGCGAATTCGGTTCATTCGGTACCAGGACTGTGCATATACGGTGTACTTACTGTATACCCCCGGTTTTTGTGCGTTTTCACTGTAATTCGTGAACGAACAAAAATATTTACCACTGTACAAAAATGATTTTCATCCGTTCCTCATATGTTTGTGCTATACGGTGTAGTGTAAGAGCGGCTTAATTATTCAATTCATATTTACTCGGTGCTCGCACGGTACGTTTTCGTTGGCAATTCGTTTTATTCGGTACTCGTCCGGTATGTTACCATTATAAATACGTTTTATTCGTTGCTCGTCCTTTAGAGTTCCGGTGTTTGTTCGGTGCGAGTTCGGTTGATTCGGTACCAGGACTGTTCATGTACGGTGAACTAACTGTATAGCTCCGGTTTTTGTGCGTTTTCTCTGTAATTCGTGAACGAACAAAAATATTTACCACCGTACAAAATTGATTTTCATCCGTTCCTCACACGTTTGTGCTATACGGTGTAGTGTAAGAGCGGCTTTAGTCCGGAACTCGGACGGTTTATCAGTTATCTCTTCGGTAAAAGTCCTTTTCACTGAAGAGACATAAGTTGTCGAAATGCGCATATGCAGAAAGTAAATTCACAGTAACTTTGGTAATTAGTTATTTCACCAATTTAATCTACCGTGCATGAACGGATGCAAGACAGACAAGTACCGAATGAAAAACGTATATACAACACATAGCAACCGAACAAAACGTAAACCTACCGTTCATTAACCGGACATTTTGTGCGGTATATGTCCGTTCCAAGTTTTGAACATGTTCAAAATTTTTCACCGTACAAAACGGACATCACCGGATAAAGAACGGACGGCAAACGTGTATGAACGGAGACGAACGGATATAATTTATTTTTATCATATATTTATACGCAAATTGTACCATTTTGCATATGTAATAACCGGATGAAAGTCTGATCGATATCCGTGTCCGGGGCAGATAATTGTTATCTGCCCTACTTTGATGACGTCATCTAGCAACGATGAATCCGAAGCTTGTTCTCGGTTTACCGTTTAGAAGCGTTTTGAAAATGAAAAGTCTGAATGTTTGTTGGTGCCTTAATAATGACACACCAAAGGAAAATCTTTTTGATGCTGAAATTTTCAAACATCAGTGTGCTTCAGAGTGGCTTCAGACCGTAGGTGAACTCCGTAAGATTTCATGACACTGCAGTTTTTTTTGGCAAGATTTTTTCATCTTTCAGATGAGAAAGATGCAGTTTTTGAACAATACTTGATCCGTTCTATTTAAGCATCGCTCAACAGATACATGTACAATACGTATTGCAACAATAAAAAAAGAAGTGGGATTGGGGTGGGGTGGGGGAGGGTTGGTCAATCTGAGTTTGCCTAAATTTTGTCCATTTTAAAAGCAAAATAAATATGAAATTGTTTTCTTTTAGCTTGCATTATTCCCCCGTCAAATATGTGATAAAAAGATTATGACATGTCTATTCCGGTATCTGCCCTGATATCAGTCCCGAGACCTGATATCTGCCCGACGCGGTAGCGGAGGGCTGATATCTATACTTATACGTTCGGCGTTTGTTCGTCTAATGTAAGAGAAGAGGGGCTTTACAGCGGAAACCAACCGGACGTGCCGTATAAAAAGAATTTATAAAAAAAAAATATATATACGTCATGCAATGGCTAGAATCAACATGTAATTAGCAAATTAAGAAATGCAAACAAATGCACAATTAAAAGATATTAAGCACAAAATAAAAAATATAAGAAAAAAAAATATAAATTAAAAGAAAACAGCCAAAACTCACAAGAAAGAAACAGAAAGAAAGGCCCATATTTTAGACCTTATGGCTTCAACTATGTGGCAACCGGACAGAAAACAAAAAAGATGGTCCTGCCAGAACGAGAGAATCTTGAACCACAGAAGAGTAACAGAATTTTCGTTGTCCCATAGTTGGGGCCATTAGGCCAATGATTTTAGTCACACTTTCTGTTCCTTTCTTCTGATTTTTAGCCCGTCTCTTATTATTTTTTACTTTGTATATTTTGTCTTTTTTTTTTACCTTTAAAAATGTGGCCTACTTTTACCATTCTTATAATTTACAACGGTTGCTTATCATGTGATAATCCAATAGAAGGCGCTATGCACTACGTTTTTTTAAAAGCTGCTTATTTAATTCAGTAAATGCAAGCTATACCCAATACATCAGAATAAAAACTAATATACGTTTTCTCGTCGTTTTAAAACATTATATAGCATCCGTTATCATATAGACACATATATAAATAACTTTTACCCGATCTTGGTCTTGAGTATGTTCACTGGCATTTTCGCCTTGGGTCGTTGATGAAGAAGGTTATCTGTAACCCGACAGTTTTTTCTCTCAGGTTATACTCTTGCCTTTCTATTCGGTGACATTTTGGGAAGAATTTTAATTGGCGAAGCACCCCGTAATGATTATTTGTTTAACAAGTTGTTGCGCGGCCAAAAGACACATAATCTACATTTATCCTTTTTTTTAAATCGATAGTTTTACATAGTACCTATGCAATTCGTTTTTACTCGGTACTCGTACGGTACGTTTTCGTTAGAAATCCGTTTTATTCGGTACTCGTCTAGAAAGTTACCGTTATAAATACGTTTTATTCGGTACTCGTCCGGCAGGGTTCCGGTGTCAGTTCTGTGCGAGTTCGGTTTATTCGGTGCCAGGAAGGTGCATGTACGGTGAACTTACTGTATACCTCCGGTTTTGTGCGTTTTCACTGTGATTGGTGAACGAACAAAAATATTTACCATCGTACAAAAATGATTTTCATCCGTTCCTCATACTTTTGTGTTATACGGTGTAGTGTAAGAGTGGCTTTAGACACTTGTAATATACATACATCATGGCAATTACAACAACACATAAAACTGCATAAAATAAAAAAATCACAAATATACATATTGAAAAAAACATCTTGCATGGCCGTTTTTAGTAAGCAAAACATTATCTATTATCCGCCAGAAAAGTAAAATAGATGTTATCGCAATCACAATTATTCGTATGCAATATGACAAAAAAACAACACCCAGATTTTATCTGCACTGAAGAAACATAAGTTGTCGAAATGCGCATATGCAGAAGATAAATTTACATTAAGTTCGGTATTTAGTTATTTGTTACCACTGGATCGATGCCACTGCTGGTGGACTGTCAGTCCCCGAGGGTATTTACCAGCCCAGTAGTCAGTACTTCGGTGCTGACCCGAAAGCCGATTATTTTTTTGAACCTTACAATATCTAAATTTTTGTTAATTTTGTTGAAAACTAAGCAGTATCTCCCTCATGCAAAGCTCTGTCCTTAGCTGATTTTGGCTTTACATTTAGATCACATTGGTTATTTGTTCTCTATCAGTTTTTAAACATCTTTGAGTTTATGGTCTTCCAAACGTTTAGATTTTATCTGTACTGAAGAGACATAAGTTGTCGAAATGCGCATATGCAGAAAATAAATTTACAGTGAGTTCGGTATTTAGTTATTTATTCAAGCTATGTATAAATTTACGTTATTTGGATGCTCCAAAAGTCATGTCATATCATTGTTTATATAGTCTATGAAAATTTTTGAATCATGTTGCAAAGGAATTTTTAAAGAATCATTTGACAATGATTTCTATCCTATACAAATACTCTTGGGACTCGGGGCCCAGGTGTTCAAATAATTACATTTTTTCAATGTTAATTTTAAGCAAAACTCTCTTTAGTATATAGCTACCTTTATACAAAGACAAGACAACGATTAACAGGGAAAATTCACATGCCAGTTTGTAAAATTCTCCGTATAATGTTTTTTCTTATCTCTGACATTGAAAAAGTGGTGAAAAATCGAATGCTCTGTCAATGTATGAAAAGTTCATTTCGTAAAAGGGCTAGTATTGAGGTAGCTGCCTTCAATGTTTCCAAAATGACAATTTTCACAGAACTGCAGAGCTGTTATTTCAGTAGGGTATGGGTTCTCGTCCACAATGATAACCAATATTGGAAATCACCGAGCTAAAAACAACAGCATGTGCTTTAATTCTATGCCTATTAAAAAGTCAGACCTGCAAAAGTGGAGTTCAGGTCGCAAGCATACGTGACGAACGAATCACTAGAGTTCTTCAGAAAGAAAATCAAAGCACGTGTAGTCTCAGTCAATTCCGAATTTCTTATTTTATGCAGTATTTTTTATGTTTGAGAAATTGATGAATGGTTTCATCACAATAGTCTGTATGACTTTTCAATGAAGTAGAGTGGGCAGAACCTTTTGAAGAAAGAAGAAATTTATACCCATGTGCATAAATACGGTTAATCAATGTATATAAATCATATTGTTGAATAATTACTCAGATTTCCGTAATTGTTGATTGATGTTGGAACCTAGTGACGATTTATGTCAAATAAGAAGGTATATAGAATTATAACCTTACATTGATTATCCAACTGTTTTATTGGTGGATTGAAATGTTGATTGCATGTCTGTAACGAAATATTAGAGATTGGAAAATTAGTATGAAATGTCTGTATTACTAACAGTTGCGTTGTCTGATTTCATACCTGCATCATTATAATTATTGTTCATTACACAATAAGCTCATGGAAATTAATTATGGTGGAATTTGTAAAAGCGATATACCTCGTAAGTAGCTTGGTCATCTTTTAACTTATTTAAATGATTACAGCTTCCATTTTTAAAATTTTTTTAATCACTGCAGATAGATTATAAATTTTCGCGAAACTGTCACCGATAATCCTAGGGTGACACTACCATTACTGTAATACCTATTTTTCTGGGTTTTTGTTTTTGTTTGTCTTTGTTTTTGATGCGTTGTAAACGTTTTGCGTTTTATTGCACTGTAGAGGCAAAGTCGAAATGACGTTTGAAAAATTTAACGTAACTGAAATTTCGGAACTTTGTTGTCCTAATGGAATAGAGTTCGTGTCTCCCCTCGTTTATCAAAAATACTATTACAGTATGCAAGGACATTAGTACTGGAATGTCTGTAAAGCTTTTTCATTCCTCAAAGTAAACAATTGTAGGACACATAACGTATCTAGTTATACTAGTAATAGTGCTAGACCGTTCAATAGTCCCGCTTGTCTGAAGTCAAATTGGTCTGAAGGCCCATTAGTTCGAAAGTACATTAGCCCGAAGGTCAATGTTTAAAGACATTATTGACTTATATAACACTAGGGAGATACAACGATTAAATGCCTCTGTTAACATTGTTGTTGTTATCGCGACATGAACTTCAGACGGTTTGGATCAATTTGAATGCTTTAAGTGACCATTTGTACGGCGCGGTGAAACTTTGATTATGCCTTCCCTAAGTTTTAACTATGGCTCACCTGGAAGAATGACGCCTAGCCTGAAAGGTTATACCACTTTAGCTAATACATATAACTACTTCTTTAGGTTAGGTATTATAACAGTACATTCTAGTAATATATACATCATGCAAGATATAATTCAGGACCGTAACAAGAGACCAGAATCAGACGAGGCAGTGGCTAAGTGTCGGTAAATAAGACCCGGAAGATATAGAAGGCAAATCAATAACGAAGATTCACCCGTCTTGATTAAGTTAGACAAAATGTTAGTTTTGCTGAATGGTTTGGACGAAGAACAATAATAAAGGCGCTGTTCCTTTGCTCAAGTCTACTGAGTATTTGCAGAGACTTTGTCTCATGTGCATTTATTCTATATTCTTTCATTGCTTATTGGAGTTAAGTTCAATTTAACCCATCCTTCATTACAAAATAAAATGAAATAACAAATCTCACTTTCATCCTTGAAAGGAAATAGTAATATTCTTAATAGTATTTTTACTGGTTTGCCAGTGTCGAGAATAACAACCAGAACATTTGCTAAGTTGGTACAATTTAACATTTTTTTTATTCATTTGTCAATTTTTGTAGTTAAATAGTATAGTAGAGTAATAATCAGAAGTACACATTGAAGTTAAGTTTTTTTGAAGAAAACTTTATATTGTTTTTGTACGTATGCTGATAGGCAAGCGGCGAAGACGTCGTTTTATGAATTTTTTTAAAGACCTAAAATTCTCATGGAAGTGTATTGGCTCATATGAAAGGTTGCAATGTTAGCTAACAGATGGTTATGTCTTAAACATTGAAAACTGGTCCAAACTGTACGAAAGTTGGGGTCAAAGGGTCACCTTGTAGAACCGATAATTTGGACCAAGTCAAAGTAAATGAATTAAAATCGTTCAAAATTTAATAAAAATTTATTGAAAACTTTGAAATGCTTTAAAATAATGAGTACTTCGTAAAATTCAATGACTAAATATAGACATTTGGTTACAAAAATGGCGTCATGTGCATTTTTTTTAGAATAATCACCAAAAAAGATATTGTAAAAAAGTAAAAAAGTTTGTAGCTATTTTAAAGAAATTGCGGTTTTTTGGCTAAGCAGGCGACCAAAACAATCATACAAGTAGTGTTATGATAAAAAGGCGAGAATGTTTTATGTCGCATTAGCTATCCGAATAAATTCCAATTATATTGGCACCAACTCCGAAGACTGTCATTTGCTTCTTTTTTTCAAAATAATCGCCACGTAGCTAGTTTTGTTACAATTTGCATTTTAAGATGTCAAAACCCCCTTTTTTCAGGATGAAAATTTATAATGCCATTATATGGCAGTAGAGCAAACTTTTCATACCTAGATATCTAATATTACAAGTACAAGGAAGATAAATAATGTCAAAGGGTAACATCGAACATAAATAGATGACAATTTCTGAGTTGGAATTGGCATCTTAAAGGTTAAACCATTGTTGTGACGTCATTCTATCGTATTAACCGTGGATTCTTTTTAAAGAATCCAAGGCATCCCCTCTTATAAAGATTATAAAAGTCCCGAGGGAAATGTATGTTTACTACGTTTCACTAGGACAGGATTGTCCGATTAAGCAAAATATTTTTCCCCGAGTGTTGAGAAAACTTCGTTATGCAAGGATTATTTGATTTTCGGGGCTGGGATTTTCACCCAAGTCAGGAAAATGTTTTGGCCCGCATGTTAGAAAAATTTGTTGAGAAAGTTTTTTTTCTAATGAAAAGCGTAAAGGCTAGATTATTTTTTAACCGAGGTGCCGATGTTCGACATTTTTTCGCATAAATTGGGGCCAGATTTTTTTTTTCTGAAAAAAAATTCTAGCCCCTTTCCCTGAAAATCAAATGGTCCATGCCTTAGTTGTTATACCGAATACAATAATGTATATATTGTAGACTCTGGCAATATCGTATTTTTATTTCTTTTAAGTACAACTGATTCAAAACATATATCTAACTAGAAGAGGTTGTCGGAAACAACAGCTATCCCCGCACTACCTGTTTCACAGACAACAATTGGTAGTACACCCTGGACAAAATTTTTCTCAATATTTTTGAAAGTCGTTATACTTACTTAAAGAACTCTATGATGTATGGTTGTTAGGCAGAATTCGAGAAAAAAAATAAATAAAATAACTGATCTTTGAGACTCTTAGGACATTTACCAAACTTAGAATCCATGGGTGAAAATGTTTGTTCTAGACTAAATAAACTATGTAAGTACGGTTGCCAAGTAGAATTTAAAAAATAATGGTCTTTAAGACTTTCAGGAAATTTCCTAAAATAGGGATCAAATATTTTTGAAATTCAGTGCATGAAAATATTTGTCCTTAACTGAAAAAAAAAACACAATTTAAGCATGGTTGCTAGGTACAATTAAAAAAAAACAAAAGAAAACAAAAATACTGGTCTTTCGGACTTTCAGGAAATTTACCAAGATTAATTTGAATCAATTATTTGCGAAATCTAGTTGATGAAAAGGTTTGTCTTAAACCAAACAAACAATTGAAGTGCGGTTGCTAGGTAGCATTCAAAACAAAAAAAAAACAAAACAAAACAAAACAAAACAAAAAACAAAAAACAAAAAAACTGGTCTTTGAGACTTTCACATTCCATGTCAATCAAATAACGAACCGGATTTAAAAGATTTTGTATGAAGTCTTTACATCTGTTGCCATTGAAAAGTTTGTTCAGTGAATAGTCATTTTTCTCTCTTTTTAGGGGGGGGGGGTCAGTATTATATAGAACATGTATATACAATTTAATATTAGATTTCTTTCCTATATGATTATATTTTATTTATTTGTTGTTTAAGTGACCNAATAAACAAAAAAACTGGTCTTTGAGACTTTCAGGAAATTTACCAAAATTGGAATCAAATAGTATTTTAATCTAACTGATGAAAATGTTTGCCTTTAATGGGACAAACAACTCCAAGTACGGTTTCTAGGTAGAATTTGAGACTTTCAGGAAATGTACTAAATTGGAACCACATTTCAGAATCCTAAGATTTCAGAATTCCGATGCCACTGCTGGTGGACTGTTAGTCCCCGAGGGTAGTCACCATCCCAGTAGCCAGTACTTCGGTGGTGGCCTGAAAACCGATTTTATTTGAAAACATGCAATATTTAAATTCAACAAAATTTTGTTCAAAACTAAGGAGAATCTCCCTCTCGCATAGCTCTGTCCTTAGCTGATTTTGGCTTTACGATTTAGATCCTTTTGGTAATTTGTTCTCTATCAGGATTCACACATATTTCGATATATGGATTTCCAAATGTTTTGATTTATCTGCACTGATGAGACATAAGTTGTCGAAATGCGTATATGCAAAATTAAATTAATACTAACTTCGGTATTGTATTATTTATTACCACTCGGCCGGTGCCACTCCTGGTGGACTGTTAGTCCCCGGGGGTATTCACCAACCCAGTAGCCAGTACTTCGGTGCTGGCCTGAAAACCGATTTTATTTGAAATTCAATATTTAAATTCAACAAAATTATGTTCAAAACTAAGGAGAATCTCCCTCTCGCATAGCTCTGTCCTTAGCTGATTTTGGCTTTACGATTTAGATCCATTTGGTAATTTGTTCTCTATCAGGATTCACACATATTTTATATATGGATTTCCAAATGGTTTGTTTTTATTTGCACTGATGAGACATAAGTTGTCGAAATGCGCATATGCAGAAATTAAATTAATAGTAACTTCGGTATTGTATTATTTACCAAACAGTTGTCAGAATATAAGATTATATGCCAAAATTTCAAAAGATATGTGTCTTTGAATTTTCAGAAAATTAACCATAGTTGGAACCGGATTCAGAACTCTGAAAGCTTATTGTAAATTTACGGACTATATGCAACAATTCTTCATAAAGATTTAATCCATAAATCCAAAAATGTAGAAGTTTTTGTCAGGTGCCAAATGTGTCAAAATCCATATCTTGGGACCTTTGTCAAAATTGTCATCTTGGGGCCTCTTGTTTGTACCAAGAAAAAGATAAAAAAAATCCGAAAGCTTATTGTGTAGCTGCAGACTATATGCAACAATTCTACAATAAAATTAAATCCCAAAATCCAAAACTGAGGAGGAGCTTGCGTCACACGAACATGTGTCGAAATCGACATCTTTGGGCCTCCTGTTTGCATTAACACCAATATCAAAAATCCGAAAGCTTATTGTGCATCTGCAGCACATGTGCAACAATTCTTTAACAAAATTAAACACCTAATTCCAAAAATGTAGGAGTAGTTTGCGTCACATCGTTTCGAACAGACGGAGGCGAAAACAATATCCAGGAACTGCCGGGATAATAAATACGCGGAAATGTTCTATTTCATTTAGACCTTTTCTTTACAAAAAAATTAATGTTACATTAAGGACTACAAATACAAGTCTTGTTGGAGTAATGAAGCAAAACCCGTATTTTGAATTTACTTGCATTATATTACGTTTTTGTATTTACTTGATTGAGTTCCATGTCAATCAAATAACGAACCCGATTTAAAAGAATTTGTATGAAGTCTTTACATCTGTTGCCATTGAAAAGTTTGTTCAGTGAATAGTCATTTTTCTCTCTTTTTAGGGGGGTCAGTATTATAAAGAACATGTATATACGATTTAATATTAGATTTCTTTCCTATATGATTATATTTTATTTATTTGTTATTTAAGTGACTCAATTAACAAATTTAACCAAACATTACCCCCTGTCCTTTCCTTATTTATGTAGGTTAAACATTACAATGAGATTAAAAATATCAGAATATATTTTGGCAGAAAGTATTTCATTATAAATGAAAAAAAATACATTTTTCTATATTCTTCGTTCTCCGTTGATAAAATTTAGAGGTTCAACACGATTCAGCAGCAATTTTTTCGTGAACTTAATGCCCTCTGGGCTCACTGTGAAATATATATAACTCACAATCGAAATTTATCTGAATATTAGATATCGTTTAAAATCGATCTGTTAGAACAACTTAATGCATATAATTCTTCTTTGCTACTGAATGAACTTTCGTTCATGAAGGAGCGCATTGCATTTGCGCCAATTTTACAAAAGTGGGGTATATCATTTGTGCCACAAGCTTACATTTCATCTGCGCTATTTCTCAGGTAAAAATTATACAGGTAAAGTTTCAGGTAATATATAGGAAGGGAAAACAATAATAAATATACTATTTAATATTCTATATTTAATATATCATTTGGAAAATATCTAATATATTATTTAATATTAAATATTTACTATATCTAAGATATGCAAAATTTTCACGTCACCCATTGGTAATTTGGATCATATTTGTTGTATCAAAATGAAACAGGTTAAGTAGTGGAGGTGTTTATATTAAATTCGACTAATTAAATCCGAAGTGATATTTCTTGGTTGTTTTTTTTTATATTTATGATATGTTATCGGTACTTCTGAAATTTAAACAAGATTAATTGTACATTGTATAAATAGATAGTTTTAGCGATTTAGTAAAATATCTTGCTCGAAATTTTACTTCAACGTCCCCGTGGTGAGCAAGTAAAACATGTAATGCTGGCAAATAGAAGAAATACAAGTAAAAAGTATTAAAGTTAAAAGTATTTTTACTTTTATCTATACTTTTTTCCTGCATTTGGCGCAAATGCAAAGTTTTTATTTTGGCGCAAATTAAATACAGTTTGTGGCGCAAATGAACTATTTTTTGGCTAAAATTAAATACTAATTGGCGCAAATGCAATGCACCGTCATAAAGACATTATATAATACAACGAATAGATAGGCGATAAACCATTATCCTTTTGATCTCCTGATTACATACATTGATCTTTTTGATCTCCTGATTACATAAATTGCTCAACAATGGATTAAGAAAGAGAAACAATGGCCATGTGTGAATTCATGAAAAACAATCTACTCGCCTCCGGCTCATTTATTCTTTTTCATAAATTCACACTTAGCCATTGTATCTCCTCCGGATAGTGAAGACACAACTAACTAACAAACTATTAAGACAAATCTACAATTAACAGGTGAATCACCAAATACTTTTGAAACAATAAAATGAATCAACGTTTTAAAAATTATGCTATTGTGAAAGTTTAAAATTTTTAAGGTAAAAAACTCACTGACATGTAACACTGGGCATATGAGCTTTAAAGGGGAATAGCGAATTTAAATGTAAAAGGTACAATAATATCTAAATGGTAAAACCTAAAAAAACAGAGATGACATTTGAAAGCTAAGGAATAGAGTTGATAAAGATGTGCTTATTTTGGCGATCTATTTTTATCCTCACCTGACATGAATGTGGATTCATACTGGATCAATTGGGAATATAAAAGAAAAATCATCGATTTATTCCTGTACATTCCAATGTGAGTGGCATTTGGCCATTTGTGTCAAAATTTCCTCTAGTTTCACATACACTTATGCGACATCCGACTTTTCCCAGACATGATTTGCTCATGTATGAGAAATCGAGTATATTTATCTGCATGCGTGTGCAAAGAGCAAGACCCGTGTTGTACAGATTAATGTGTAGTATGTTAGGGTAGTGAATCCTGTTCTGAACCAATGGTTGACCTTTTTTGAAATGCAAATATGCAAGCGTCTCATTTGAATAAAAATCTTCTCAGTTTTATCTGAAGCTCTTTTTTAACATTCTAGTCGTTTCATGTCTGCGAGTGTTTTACATTTTATATGTAGTTTTAGATTTTACCCTTTAGATATTTTACCTTTTATTTGTAATCTGTTTTATATTAAACTTTTGCAATGTTCTTTGCGGCTACAACTAATGTGGAGGCCTATAGTTTTTCGGTATGTTCGTATGTCCACCTGTCGCAACTAAGTTAAACATCTAACATTCCCCAGTAACTACCAGTTTGATCTTCATAAAATGTTGTTAATTTGTTGAATCTAACAAGTACAACATAATGTAGCATTTGCATTTTATATAAAAAAAAAGATGCAAGGTAGAATATCCGTGTCATTTTATTTCTGCTTTTCAAACAACGGCAGTGGAATACCGAAGGAACAAAGGGATGAAATTCACAAAAATCGAAGTCCAAAGACAGGACAAAAACGAGAAAACAGAAAACAATGACGTTAGACGCAAAAACAATAACGTTAGACAGATACAAAGCACAGAAACAGAAATTACAACATTCAGAACAAAGGCACTCACAGTGTGAACTCCAGTGAAACTGAGAGTGACATCAGGTNCTCTGGAAGGGTAGGCATGTTATTCAAATTCATTGTTTAGATGTTTTACCTTGTAGATACTGTTTCTATTTCTTAGATTGACCTGTTTAGATACTGTCTCTATTTCTTATATTTTACCTTCTAGATGCCGTCTCTGTTTAAATGTCTTTATTCCCTGTATTAAACGGTTTAAATATCGTCTCTGTTTCTTATGTATAATTGTACCTTTTAAATTTTTACTTTTTACCTGTTAAATATAGATTTGTTTTAAATATTTTGTTAGTAAATTGTGTCTTGTATATCTTTTAAAATGTTATTTCCAACTCACAAATTGTCATTTATTTTTGTTCGATTTTACCATTTGACAATAATTTACCTCCCTTGCACTTCCTATATCTAAGTACGACACTTTCTATTGTCATATGATGGCATTAAAACATTTCTTTTTGAAAAAGTGGTTTTAGCAACATAAAATACATTTGTAATAAAACTAGCTATGTGGCAATAATTTTGAACAAATAGCAAATGACAGCCTTCGGAATTTGAGTCGAGATTGGATTTTTTTTGGATAGCTAATGCGACATTAAACATTTACGTAATCATAACACTGCTTTTATGATGGTTTTAATTACATTAGCAAAACAAACAACAAAATTTCGTGAAAAATAACTTCACACTTAACCATATCTTTTTAAAAAAAACGATGCACATGACGTCATTTTGTCTACAAATATATATATATTTAGTCATTGAATTTTACGAATTAATCTTTATTTCAAAGCATTACAATGTTTTAAATGACTTTTTATCAAAGTTTGAACGCTTTTAATTCATTTACTTTGTTTGGTGGAAATTCGAGTTCTTCAAGGTGACCCTTTTGACCCCCAAATTTCGTACAGTTTGGACTAGTTTTTTCATGTTTGCGACATAACCCTCCGTTAACTAACATTTTAAACATTCATGTTGGCCAATAAAATTCAATGAGGCTTTTGGATCTTTTTTCTGATACTCACCACTCTTCTATGAAGGAAAACGAGCAGAAAAATTTGTTTAAACTGAACTTAGCTTTAAAGCTGCAAGGGAGTAAATATCTTTTGTTCTTGCTCTTACAAATCGGGAACTAGTAATCCTACTATGATATTTTATATCTTTGATCAGAATGAACGTTTAGATTCAAATTTGCACAACAAGAAACGGACTAAAGAGAGTATATGGCTGACCAGAGCTTTCAGTTTTGCGATCGGCAAGTTTGCTTTTACCAGTTATGGCAGAACGGGAGTATTCCACTAGTTTAAAATCAAAAATTTTCAGTGATTTTCTATTTTTTATGAGAAGATTTTCTTCACATTTATAAGTCTCGACTAAGAAATACACGAATATGTTATATTTGAATGATTTTGCAAATAAGAGTAGAAATCGCACAAGTTCTGTTTGTATTAACTTTGGTGGTACAACGTTTATGATGATAATTTTTGAAAGAATCTATTCTTTCGTAAACCATCCACAATTTCATTGTTTTTTTTTAATTGTTTTTGTTTCTGCCATTGTTTTAAAAAAATAAATATACAGTGTAACTTCGGTATTTATTACCACTTGTAATGTCTGAATTTAAGAAAATTTTGTTTAAAGCTAAGGAATATCCCCTCTTACATAGCTCTGTCCTTAGCTAAGTTTGGCTTTTCTAACTAGATACTATTGACATTTGTTCTCATATGGCCATATGCAGAAATTAAATTTACTGGATCTTCGGTATTTTGCTATTTAAATCTCCAAACTATCAAAAAAAGTTATCAAAAAAGAATCTGTTTGATCTATTTTTAAAACACAATAATTGAGCTGACCTTTTGTTCTTCAAATTCAATTCACTCAATAAACCCTTCAACAATAACAAAACAATTATCAGTTCAAGATGGTCTCTGATACTTGTTTGTGCTGCCATTATTGCTAGATGGCGAACAGTACTACATGCACTTCTGTGCTCTTTTGCACTAGCAAGGTTTAGAGATTTTAATTGTTAACTTTAAGTAAGAACGTATCGTAAAACATAAAAAATCAGTAAAAAAAGTGGTATAACCGGAAGTTTCACGGCTGCATTTCATTTGCGCACTTTTTGAGATTAAGTGCCATTTCATTTGCGCACTTTTTAATATTTCATTTGCGCACAAATTTTATTTCATTTGCGCATATTTATTTTGTTTGTACCTTTTTAACATACATCCAAAAGATAAATGTCTGCAAAATTTTATGATAAGTTTAGAAAAAATCAGCAACTTTAACTGAGTGCATAATATAAAAATGAACCATGTGATATCGTGAAATTGCTTTAGTTTAGCTTTTCTGGAGACCGGTTAGGTTTTTTTATAAACGATGAACAGTCTGCAGACTAAGTTTCAACCAGAGGCTTTATTTCCGCCGTCCTTACGGGCAAATACTCCTTCACTTAGAATCATATGGAACAACGCAAGATTCGCGTGCAACAACCAATAGACCATAAGCATTTCTCATGCATTTCAATGAACGGTTCTACACACAGCACATACTCCTTCTTTGTATTTAGATGATATTTACGAATTCAGACAACTTACACCAAGAAAATATGGAAGCGAAGCCAAGACAGTACCTCTACACGAACAGAGAATGAAGATTGATTTGATGATTAGCACATACGAAAAATTCAGAGGTTCAGAGATAAAAATTATTTTGAAAAGACACTCTATTTCCACTTTCTAATGGTAAGCAGAGGTCAAAGAACTAATGTCAAGCTTACGGAAAAATTAGATTCAGCTAAAAACAAAACAAAGAAATGAGCACATATGAATGAAATAACAAAATGTGCGCAAATGAAATAAAGAAAGTGCGCAAATGAAATAAAGAAAGTGCGCAAATGAAATGTAAAATGTGCGCAAATGAAATGAAAAATGTGCGCAAATGATATGCAAAAGTACGCAAATGAAATGCACCGAGTTTCACGTGGTCAAATGTCAATCCTTAGATATTTTTTTCTAGGATTTAAAAGAAGACATTTTTAAATGGCACGAAATCAGAAAAGGCTGTCTCGCCTGAAGCAATGATAGTTACGGCCATGAAATTAAATTTGAAAATAGGAATAATCATATTAAAGGCTACTCTCATGCATGTGCATACATGTATGACAAGAACACATGCACTTAGTTTTGAAAAAGTCTGTCAGGTGACAGGGTCTTTTTAGATATAGAATACAGTGATTTTAATTCTGGAGATGAGTTTCATGAAATTATTAATTAATAGTATCTTTGGGCATCTTCTCTCACCAATGCAATTTGAAAGAGAAAATGAAGATATACGGTAACGTTATGCTTTGTCGTTGCATTGATTTCGTCCGATATTATTCCGCAACGTCATCAAAATCGTTTCAAACAAAACTTTCAGGGTACCTTTAGCATGCGTTGATTGTCTTACAATAAAATGTAACTATTTTCTCATGTGAAACATATGGGTTTAGCCATAGCATGTATAAATGTGACATTGATACTCATTTCTCGACAAACCGCATTGAACTTTTTACGGTCAAAATTTGCAGAAATCTGCATTAAAGTTATTTTTCTATATTTGTTATATGATTAAGACATTTTTAGTACATGTAACTTTCCTGTAACAACTATAATTCTTGGTGCGTTGTGTGTGTATTCGGTTCTTCATTCGGATTTTTTTTTTCGAAAGAACTATACTTAGCCTTCAATTCTTAATATTTTAAAATTTGGACATTTTCTGTTAGGGGTAGGTGCAGAAAGATGTTTCCTCTAGACTGCACAGACTTTCCAGAACGAACAGTTTGTGTTCAGCCTTTTGAAACGGAAAGAAATAAAAAAATCAGTCATACAAGCTTGGTTAACATTTATATATAAGGTAATGGATACTTTTTATGCCCCGCCATGAAAATGGAAGGGGCATAAAGATTTACCCTTGTCCGTCCGAATGTACGTAGTCTTGTGGTTAAATTTTACCTGCATGTCCATAGTATGGTAGCCTCAAGTGATATCTTAATGATATTGCATCGTAATATTCGCCACCATGAGTACTACCCAATGCACCAATTATAAGGTATCCAGGACTTACATTTCAGTGTTGAATGAGTTTGGTTAAATTTTGCGTTTAGGTCCGTTTCTATTAACTTTATATGATATTTTTATGATATTACATCTTGAACATTCACCTTAATGAGACCCAAATTTCTAGCAACTATATGTCCATGACTTTTTCACACTTGAGTTACTTTGGTAGAATTTTGCGTTTTGTTCTGTTTCTGAACAACTATACAAGATATACATGATATCTTTATATTGCACCATTACATTCACCTTTATGAATACTACCCAATGCATCAATGATTAAGTGTCCATCACATATACTTCACACTTGAGTGACTTTGGTTAAATTTTGTGTTTAGGTGTGTTTTCCTCATCAAGTATACATCATATTTTTATGATATTGCACCTTTGCACTCACCTAAATGAGTTCTACTCAAAGTACCAACAATCTGGTGTTCATGTTGTATACTTCACACTTGAGTGACTTTGGTTAATTTTGTGTTTAGGTCCATTTCTCATCAAGTATACATGATATTGTTACGATATTGCACCATAGTGAGTACTACCCAAGGCACCAAGAATTAAGTGTCCTTGACTTACATTTCACACTTGAGTGACTTTGGTTAAATATTGATATATGCGTTTTGATCAATTTCTCATCAAATATACATAATACATTTATGACATTGCATCACAGTATTCATCTTAATGATTTAAAAGCATTTTACAGTTCACTCATTATAAGTTTCCACGAGGGACTTGGGTTGAAATTGGGTTAAATTCCATTTATCTAATAGGGACAATTGCAGGGCATCCATCCGTGTCTTTTAAGACATATTCTCTACCCGATAAAACCTCTACGTGAATTCGTTTTGGAATTACCCGCAAATGTGCTAAGTTATGACAATCTAATTGGATTATACCTCGTCAGAATGACATCGAAAATTACCTTAAGGTTCTTTTCCATAAGACTAAAGACACCCCGTGGGAAGCTGTACAATGGAAGTTGAGGGGATGAGCTTTTGAACGGAGGGTAGAGAGCTCAGGTAAATCAAAACATTGCAGACGAAGATGGAATATGTTGCAGAAATAAAGCTTACATTTGTTTAAAGGCTATGTTTAAATGAATACTTGATTTAAAAGTGCCTAAATAATAATATATCTCTTTACAAAAATTGTATTGTGAAATATCACCACAAATTATGAAAGTTTATTTGAACGGAAAACTGGAGGGTAGCGAGCTCCGTTCAAAAGGTAGCGAGGCACATGTACGGAGGGTAGTGAGCTAAATGTTACACTATAACGTGCGCAATAAATTGATGATATGGTACACTTCTAGTATGAAGTGAAATCTAAACAACCCGATACCAACAGTAAACTAATCCGAAGCTGAAATAATAATTTTTTCCCTCGGAATATATGAAATATATATTGAATCATTTTTTTTTAGAAATAAAGACTCAGAGAAATATATACAAACAAAGATGTTGAGGAGGCTCACTCCTGATGCTCCTGGTGTTGTTTATATCAAAGATTTCTTGAAACCCATTTTAATTATATTAAAAATTGTAGACTCAATGAAATGGTAAAAAGAAACATATGAAAAGAAATATATAGGTCCGCTTGTTTTTAACAGAGATGCAAGACAATTTCGTTGGCAGGAAATGGATTCCTCTAGATTTGCCCTTATTTTAACATCAGGACTATTTTTTGTCTAAAAGTCAGAAAGTTATATCAAGAATTTTATATTAACTTTTCAGACATCTTAATTTGACCAATAAAAGACGTTCAAGAAATACAAAGTGGGGATTAACTGTGCAAATTTCTTGCAGCCATTGGAATGGAGAAAAGCAGAGGAGTTCTAAAAATAGCGAGGCACAAGAACGGAGGGTAGCGAGCTTAATGTAAATAAAATCTTTATTTTAATGTTATATTTGGGAAATATGGGCAGAAACAAATGTGTCAAGTGAGAAAAATCTGTATGTTTATGTTATTAATGGGGGTTTTAATTGGTAGGAATGTTCGAAATTAACAAGGATTTACAAGGCAAATTGAATGTAGTTAAAACATACCCCAAATTTATATAAAAACGCGAAATTCTAATGAAGCATATTCATATCAGTGCATTTTACATTTGAGTTTAAAAAAACAACAAAGCATAGAGAACATGTAATATTAATAATGAACATCATTTATTTTGTCTCGCAAATTATTCCCTTATTTTGCTTTTTTGAAACCAAAACTTATATACATTATTTTTTTTAACTTTTTTATAGGGGTTCACACTGCTAGTGCTTTAGTTTTGTGGCGTTATTGTTAATTTTTGTTTATTTGTTTAGTCTTTGTCATACTGTCTCAATTCGTGTTGCTTTGAATTGCCGTGATTTTGGATTTATGATTTTAGAATTTCCCCTTTCCTCCATCTTGCTTTGGTATTCGTTTGCCGACCAGAAAGTGCATGTGTCAATTCAATATGTACTTGTGTCATCATTGGTAAGTAAAGCAAGATAAGTTTTCAAATTTGTTGTTCGTCTATGACATTAATATAATAATTATCGATAATTAGTCATTGTCGATACCAATATCTTCTTGTCTTCATAAATACAGTTATCTTGTGTTATCAGTCCATAAACTTAATATAGAAATGAGACTTTTAAATCAATGTATTTTATGCCATGAACTGTAGTGATGGTTAATAATAA
>MJUU01070240.1:13570-47425 GCA_002080025.1 Modiolus philippinarum
AGACAACGACCCAAAGGGGAGTAATAACAACTCAAAGCCACCATAAGATCTTCAATGAACGGTGAGGAAACCCCACACCCAACGGCAGGTCGGAGTTGGCCCCTAAATAAAGAGTAATCAAGTTCAGCGAAATAAACATCATCCTAGACTCCCATAGACATAAAGCGAACTAACTAGAAAACAGACAAGACACACAAAGGCTTAATAAATTTCCTGACTTCGGACAGGCGCAAACCTGCTGCGGCGGGGTTATATACGGACATTTACTCCATATCCTTTTATTCACCATAAACATGAAATCACAAAAGACTACTAGCAATTAACTGACATGCCAGCTCCAGACCCATTACCAAACGACAAATAGAATTATGTACCCTCAGTATACAGCTTCCACCAAGATCCCTTCCCATGAGGAGTTCATGCATATACCAGAATACATAAACAGAAAAGACACACAAAGGCTTAATAAATTTCCTGACTTAGGACAGGCGGAAACCTGCTACGGTGAGGTTGAACTGGTTTTATTGGGCCCAAACCTTCCCCTATAGCCAATGTGATGAATAAAAAAACAATCGTAACAACAGTAAAATTCAGTTGGCAACAGGACTGAGTCAATTGTGAGAAATGAAACTGAGATAACTAAATATACGGACATAAACATGAAATCACAAGAGACTACTAGCAGTTAACTGACATGCCAGCTCCAGACCCATTACCAACAGACAAATCAGTTATGTACCCTCAGTATACAGCTTCCATCAAGATCCCTTCCTGTGAGGAGTTTTGCATAATGATTTCATGTATATACCGGAATAGACAACCCGTGTCCATGCAATACTGATTTTAGAAATTTAGAATGTGTTTAGTTAAAATGAAAAGACCCTATCAAAAAATCAATGTTAACACCAAAGAAGGCCATACGTAATGACTTGACGACAATATCGTAATTATAACCCTTATGAATTAGACGATTTAAAGGTTTTATAAGTTTATTTGGCGAGTTCAAGTATTTTTTACTCTTATGTAAAACATTATCATTAAAAAGGGATGTGAAATGCCCGCCTTGATTAGATGTTTACAGGTTGCATTGTATTTATGAACTAAGTCTTTATATAGATGATAAAATTTAGTAAGGGTTTTAACTAGTTTATGATAACGAAAACCTTGATGTAATAGTATTTCAGTTATGAAAAGATTCCGTTCATTAAAATCGCAAACTTTATTACATACTCGAGCAAATCGAATAAGTTGAGATATGTAAACACCATATGATGGTGCTAATGGAACATCGCCATCCAGAAATGGATAATTAACTATGGGAAAAGAAAAATCGTCCCTTTTATCATAAATTTTAGTATCCAATTTACCATTCGTTATATCAAAATTGATGTCTAAGAACGGACAATGATGAAGTTAGAATTGGCTTTACTCAAAGTAAGTTCTTTAGGTTAGATGTAGATGTAGAGGTACGTATTGAAGTCATCATTATTTAACATTAAAATATGATCCAAATATCGGAAAGTGTTGTTAAACTTTTCAATTAAATGCTGTTTAAATGGGTCTTTGCTGATGTTGGTCATAAACTGAGATTCGCAGCAGTACAAAAGGAGGTCCGCTATGAGTGGTGCACAATTTGTACCCATAGGAATTCCAATGACCTGGCGATAAACAGAGTTACCGAAACGAATGAATATATTGTCAAGTAAAAATTCAAGTGCTGAAATCATATCAAAACAAATTCAATTAATTTAGTCTTAGTTCCATTAGCATTATTTTTTATGGTAAGCAATGAAAGGATATGGAGTAAATGCACATGAAGCAATGTTTCTACAAATACATGGAAAGGTGCAATAAAACAACGATTCTATTGTTGTTCTTCATCCTGAAGTCACCATGATATCATCAACAATGAACTTTGCTCATACTTCAAAGTATATGCAAGACATCTCTAGATGTCGAGAAATGTAACATCCATATCGTTTTCCCATTGTTGCTGGATCGACGACAAACATAAAATTAACTGGCAAAGTATTCTTAAAATCGCTGTCATCCGTTGCCCGACAAAAAGACTTACAGAAGACAATCACAACCGTTTAACACAGGGAACTCATCAAGTCAAAAGTAAGCATGATAAAATGCGATGTGGGCACATTAAAAGGTGGTCAGAAAAAAAATTGAAATTACAAACAATGAAAATAAAATGATCCCAAAAATTCCTACAAATATTATTAACATCCTCCGTATGTAAGAACATTTTCAAAGAATAAGCGTTTACTTTTACTTCTTTTGATTTTTTGTTTGTGTTGGCTTGTAGTATATACATTATTTTTCTTCTTTCTTTTTTTGTCCATCATATCTTTACACCTCGTATTTAAAATGAGGAAATGCATGGGTGTTCCACGGAACACTTGTGTCGCCTACACTATATATATTTAAGAAGTCTTGTGTTCAAAATAGAATTTCAAAGTCCAAGTTGCACATCTAAATTATATACATAAGCATGCATTCCTCCAAGTTTGATAGAAAAATACAGGGCCATTTACTAGGAGTTGAGGATAATGGAGGCATATCCTTAGACTCCAATAAACTAAAATGACAAAGTCCTAAAACAGCCTAAAATCTGTAAAAAACAAAATTAAAGAAAAACAAAATGCATGGTGCACATCTTCAATATATACTGAAGCATTCCTGTTAGTTTGGTGGAAAAGTGACATGCGGTATAGGAGGAGTTGTGGATAATTGAGACGTACCCTCAAGACTCCAGTAAGCTAAAATGGCAAAGTCCAAAAACAGAGTAAAATCTGTAAAAAAATAATTTGAAGAAAAACATAATTCATGGTGCACATCTTCAATATTTACTGCAAGTTTGGTTGAAAAATGTCAAGCGGTTTAGGAGGAGATGCGGATAATGCATTATTTTTTGAGGCATACAAACGGACAGACAGACGGACAGACAGACAGACGGACGGACAGACGCAAGACGACGGATAGTGATCCCTATGTGTCGATCCTGCACTAGGTGCAGGCGACACAATAATAAAAGAGGGTATATTGTTTCTGATATTTTGTCATGATTTTAATAACATTGAAGACACAGAATTTTTCTGAAAGTTCACTAAAGAAAGAAAAAGTATAGATTAATGGGATTTGTATAAAAAATTTCTACATTTTTCAATTCATTAAATTAGCTTCTCACTCATGTTATTGGAAAATATAATTGTTGTATTTTATTCCGATAACACCGGTTGAAGTTTCTTCTCTTAATTTTTCCACACTTCAATGGTACTAATCCTTGTTTGAGTACCGTAGTTTATTAGATGATGTCACTAGCAGAAATGTTTTGATCTTGTTTGGCTATTTTGATCTAACCACAATCTTGACAAGCTTAACACAATTTTGTTAAGACTGTGTAAGATATTCAGTCGTATTTCAAGATAACTGCTTTCATGGACGAAGAACACATGATCAGTTTATCAAGATCAAATGGGATAACTTCGTTCAACGGCAATCAAGATGTGTTGTTTTTGTCCAGATCAAACAAGATCAAATCGGGATCTTGTTTGATCTAATCAATTTTAATTCGTCTTCATCGTTCCTGAACACAATTAACAAGTGGATTTTGTTTAATCTTAAACTATCTTAACACGTCTTGGTCGTCCTTGAAATCAATTATCTTAAAAACGAACTTAAAAACTAACACTGTCTTAACAAAATTGCGTAAAGCTTGTCAAGATCGCCGTAAGATCAAAATGGCCAAAAAAATCAAAACATATTTGCTAGTGCGTACAACAAACTTTACAATTCGTTGTCTTTTTCTTATGTTGACCATTGATATTAAAGACATCCAGAGCAGGACATGCTTACCCTTCCGGAGCACCCGACGTCACCCCCGGTTTTCATGGGAGCTCACACTATGAGAGCCTTAGTTTTTAATGTCACCTTTTTGATTTGCATGCATTGTAGCTGTCTTTGTCCTTGTTTTGTGCTTGTTTTTCTCTGATGCCGATTTTGCCCTTTCTTTGGACTTCGATTTTTGTGGTCATCGCTTTCCCTGTTCCTTTGGTATTCTACTGCCGTTGTCATGAAAATAGTATCGATAGATTGAATATAATACGAGTATTTAGTGACATCTAAACCCCTAACTAAGAAATACAATAAATACCGAAATTGCATGAAAATCAGTAAATTTCGTTATGCTGTACACGTGTTCCAAGGAGTTACCTCTCATCAGCAGCATTAAAATCAAATAATATGGAAAGCCATTATCCAAAAGTTGTAACAAAAGAAGCACTCATTACCAAAAAAATCGAAATAGGAAGCCAAATCCAGTACCAAGGACATCTACCGAGTGCCATACACGGAATGAAGCCTCGGTATTTTTAAGGGACTTGAATTTTGATAAAAACATTGAATTTCTATCACACGCATGGTAAAATATTCATGTAAGACAAGTCTGACTATCGGGCTGGTGAATACCCTCGCGGACATCTGGTCCACCAGCAGTGGCATCGGCCCAATGGTTCAAAATACAATAAATACCGAAGTTGCATAAAAATCAGTAAATTTCGTTATGCTGTACACGTGTTTCAAGGAGTTACCTCTCATCAGCAGCACTAAAATCAAATAATATGGAAAACCATAATCTAAAGAAGCACTCATTACCAAAAAAATCGAAAAAGGAAGCCAAATCCAGTACCATGGACATCTACCGAGTGCCATACACGGGATAAAGACTCGGTATTTTTAAGGGGTTTGAATTTTGATAAAAACAGTGAATTTCTATCACACGCAAGTTAAAATATTCATGTCAGACAAGTCTGACTATCGGGCTGGTGAATACCCTCGGGGACCTTTGGTCCACCAGCAGTGGCATCGGCCCAATGGTTCAAAATACAATAAATACCGAAGTTGCATAAAAATCAATGAAATAATGAAGGCGTTGTTCCATAGCTTTGTTTTAGCATGTATTTGTACAGACTTTGTCTCATGTGCATTTACTCCATACCCCCTCATTGCTTATATATAGATTACACCACAAGATCCCGTTCATTGCCATATTTTATTTACTAGAGATAAATAAATTCTTAAATTTCAATTGCGAGGCTTACCGAGCATAGTAAAAAATTTTAAATTTAACTATCAAGAGTGGATAAAATATGGTAATAATCGGGATAAAATGGTGTACTGTTTCTGTAATGAAAAATGATAAACACCGACAATTGTATTCCGAATAGATTTGGCGGGAAATAGCACGAGACTTGTTGAATAAGAAAATTTATCTAACGGTTCAAAACTGGTTTAAACTTAACAAATCATAAGGGAAATATTAATTTGCAACAGCCTCGCCATGGCTGCACTCATACTTTTATGTTGATTTATACACATGAGCATATACATTGTCACGTTAATATGTAATTTGTTTTCTTTGTTTAATTTTATGTATTTCTTTATTATGCCCCTTATGGAACCATTCTTATAGATAATAAAACATTCTTTTTCTTCTTTGACCCACTGACGTTTTAAAAAAAATATGATATAGTTCTACATTTTTCATTAATAATAGACTTTTAAATGTTTCAAACCCCTGATTTTCAATAAACCACCCTTAGCTAGAATATAAAGTCTAATCTTAAAATAAAAATGACAACAAAAGTCCGAATCGATCAAAGGGAGAGACCAGTAAGGAAAATCCATATAACATACGACAGAATCAGGGAAACACATCCCAACACAGAACATTTTTGGCAAGTCGTCATATTCCCAACTTGGAACGGGCCTTTTATAAAAAAAAGGTGGGTTAAACCAGGTTTAATGATGCATCAACCTCCAGCTAATATGACGACTAACTATAGCTTCTGTGTGCCCAGATTGTGTTAAATGTCAAAGCCCTAATATTGTCAAACCATTGAATTTTTTCCACGGCGGTGAAATGTTTTTGTCGTTTGATGTACAAGCCTCGTCTCATACAGGTAAAATGTTTTGTCACTTGGTGCACAAATCACACTAAAGAGGTATGAAAAAGAGAAATTTCAAAGAAGAAGCCAAAACTTATCGTCCAATAAATTTCTTTAGAGAAAATATTAATCTGCATTTACCGAAGCCCTGATTTAAAAGCTTACGAATTAAACATGTGTGTCGTTTAAAAAAATCTTGATAGTTACTACATGCCATAGCATAACGGATTAATTGAGAAATATATACTCCATAAGCTGGGGATGACGGAATATTACTGTCGAGGTGTGGAAAGTTTACAATATCAAAATTGAAATCACCTCTTTTGTCATAAATTGGTGTGCTGAGGTTGCCACTTTCATCAAACTGCAGAAGTAAATCTCAAAACGAAACAGAATGGCCAGTGTCTGTAGTCTTATTTATTTCAAGTTCTGTGGGATATATAAATGCAATATAGTCGGCAAATTTACTATTATTTAGGGACACGACATCATCAATATATCTGTATGAGTAATTAAAGGATCTAGCCTCTTTAATTTATTATGTTTGCCCAAATTTTGCAAAACTTCTGTTTCGTAAATGGACAAAAACAGGTCGGCTAAGAGAGGAGCACAATTCGTACAAAACGATATCTGAAGCCGATGCACATGTAAGCCAGTCGATATTGTGTTTACATTTAGAAAATGAATTTTTAAAACACTTTAAATTGTTCTTGTTGTTTTGTATGTTTTAGCTGGTTCTTAATTGTACAATCTTCAAATATGCATCAGTAATAAAAACCTTGAAGCACAATTTCTGTAGTCTTTTAAAGGTGAAAGTTAATGATATGTCATTAGGGAAACATATTTAGGATACAACCATTTTATAAGATTGCAACCAATGTAATGATTTAAAATTAAGCGGCTTATCAATAACACCTCGGATGGTTTAGTTGATGACCGCGTATTAATTATTAAATTTATTAAATTCTCGCGGTTCATAAACCAAAGAGATTGTGTGAAATTATCTTACTTCTAAACATGCTAATTAGGTAGACATCAACTTCATCAGCCATAATTTATGAACATGCTCTCTGAAAATTGTACATATTAACGATTTGATATTAAGCTTGTTCGTGCATATCAATCACATAGGAATGATGTATTTAGCATAACAAAACAAAATCTCCAAAATAAAAATAAAAATTGGGCTATTATTGTACGTTAGTTAAATTGTTTATAATTTGGGTTAAATGTGTTCACAGACATGACACAAAAATTGATCTGGCAACATGGCAGCACAATTAAAGTTGAAAATCTTAAATGTTGTGGCCAAAGGAACATAACTCTAGTAAAAAATTGACAGACCACACGTCAAAATTATGCAAATTATCATTTTCAACAGTAATTCCTAAAAATTCCAAAGGTCCGATCGCTATGGCACTTGCACTAAAAATATGTAAATGATGAATCTACCATGTGTTAAGTGGGTTTCAGTTGGTTTCTAACTTAACCTACTGAAAATGCAAATTTGCTGAAAATTGCCCTCATATGAAATCTTAAAAAATCTAGGCTTTTTTAAATCCAAATATTGAATAAAAAACATTATGCAGAAACAATGGTTACGTTCTCAAATTTAATATTTTATCCATTTCAACCATTTGGTGATAACATTCTACAAGAAAATTCAAATTAAAACAAAAAGTCACAACTTTTTGTCCGGAGAGTTATCTAACTTGATTCTTTACTGAAATACCTACGACGATCATATATAATTAAAAAGGCGTGAAATCAAGTTTGGTATAAAAAGATAGCGAATAGGTTTTTTCTTAAAGGGTGCTTAAAAATTGATTTTAAAGATGTATATTTCATTTATCCATAAAGATATTTCGTGGGTTTGTATACTAGTATATGACAAAATACCGAAGTTACAGTTAATTTCAATTCTGCATATGTACATTTCGACAACTTATGTCTCCTCAGTGCAGATCAAATTAAAACATTTGGAAGTCCATAGACCGAAATACGTGTAGAGGGCAGACATGAGGTGAATTACATTGCTATGTAATGCATAAGGAAGAACAACACTGTAAATTCAAGTGTTAGAGTTTAGAACACCCAATAAACACTTATTTGTAACACTTATTGAACGCGTAATGGTGTTCCCAAAATTAACACTGCTGTTCATCAAGTTAATGCCACATATTTTTTTAGTTTTTTGAACACTAATGTTCAGCTCTTAGACATGTAGGTGTGCAATCATTGAACACTGGTGTTAAGGTGTTGAACGCTCAGGCGTTTCCTTTTCTAAAACTGGTGTTTACTCCTTGAATACCTAGTGTGCAATTAATTAACATGTCCAAGTGTTGAAGAACTTAATGCCAAGACGCGTTCAAAGGCCCTGTAACACTTTTTGAACACTCAGAACATGTTCAAAGCAAGGATTTTAAGCATCTGAACGCCTTTCAATAGTGTGCAAAGAGTAGGTGTTAAATGGATAACACTGTAGTGTACAAATTGAGAACATGTTCAAAGGTAAATGTTCAAACTGAGAACATGTTCAAAAGTAAACTGTTTAGTTCTACGAAGATAGGGAAAATGAAAACATTGCAGCTTCTCAGTTGAAATAATCTAACAAAGTTGGATAAATCTCTCTAAACATCTGGTGGTCATCTACCTAAATCATATGGTTAAAAAATTAGTGAATGATGTTATACCTGCCTGGAAACATGTGATATTTGGGACCTATTTGAATGTTTGGACAAGACTACCTTACAAAGTTAGTAAAATAATTCTTTTTCAGAAACAAGTCAGCGAATATTGTAGATGGAAAATGCAATAATGATAATGTTTCTGCATCTACATGTATGTAAAAAGAAAACAGCAACAAAGTTTAAATTTCAGATTTTTATTATTGTAGAACAAATTTCATAACTGACACAAATCACCATTTCCTTCCAATTAACTGAACAATAATATCCTCAACGTCATTATCAAAATATTATCAATCAGTGTAATAAATACATATTTTGAAGGTGATATGCACATTTCGACAACTTATGTCTCTTCAGTGCAGATCAAATTAAAACATTTGGAAGTCCATAGACCGAAATACGTGTAGAGGGCAGACATGAGGTGAATTACATTGCTATGTAATGCATAAGGAAGAACAACAATAAAAGCGCTGTTCCATTGCTTTGGTTTAGCGTAAACATGTTTTATCAATTAAACATCATTAAATATAATAAAGAAAATAAAGAAAACAAAATACAAGATAATTAAATACAATTAATGAAAGGGATCCGAAAACAAGTTAAAAAAAACTTATATAAATTCGTTTCCCTGAACATCGCTTTGGTTTACCATGTATTTGGTGATGAAGGATACTTATCAACATGTCAGTTGCTCATACATTTGTCTGACGCAAAACGAAATACATCAATATACTTTAAAACAATTCGATATGTAAACAGGGAAATTAATTTATTGTAGCAATTGATATTAATTACAGTTTCGGACGTTTTAAATTAGAAAGCACACCATCAGAACATTTGATAAACAATTGACTATAGTTTTTACGCTTCAAGTTTGACGTTTAAAATAGGATGGAAAAATATGGAATTTCTTTACCGATGTTATTGTTTTTTTCGGCTTTCTTTAAGCTGCATCATCACTTAAATTCCTCCTCAATATAAAGAGATTTCTTAATATAAAAATATTTATTTATATAAAGAGATTTATTTATATTTATAAAATTGTTGAAAGAAAATCTGACAAAAGTATGTGCTTTTCCTGGGATACTAATGATAGAGATTGTAAGAGCACTTTGCCGTTGATATTTGACAAGAAAAGACATGGATATTGTTCAATGTCTAGAAATTGTATACGTCCACTAAGACCGGTGCTAGGGGTCGTCTTGAACTTACTATGCGATTTGAACAAAGTTCAAAGTCATAAAAACCTCATGGTGACTTCAAGATGAAGAACAACAATACCAGAGGCTCCCTGGAGCCTATATCGCTCACCTGGCTTTCAGTTGCCACAATCAAGCTAACGTTGTAAATTATACAGTTGAAGTTCAGTCTCTCAAACTTTGGTAGAGCAAACACCACCATTAACTTGGACTCTATTTTAAGTCTGATCATGTTTTACTGTACTTCTTTGTTGGGGTTTTTTGACAAAAATTGTCTTGCTAAGGACCACTTTCTACACCAGTTTTGAAGTCGAGACATGATTTGGTAAATGGCAGTCAACAACAATTTTTAACACCATAGCTTTAAGTTACGACATCAATATCTATTTGGAAACCAATGGCAGTCAACAAGCAATTTTCAACACCGGTTTTGCAGTATTGACATCAATATCCACTTGGAAACCAAATTTCATTGAAATCAGACAATGTTGAATTGTCCAGCCTTTTTTGGCGGCCATTTTGAAAATGGTGGTCAACGAACAATTTTTGAAATCAGTTTTGAAGTTGCTACATCAATACCTTTTTGGAAACCAAATTTTATTGAAATCGGACAATGTTGAATTTTTCCGCCTATTTTGTGGCTATTTTGAAAATGGTGGTCAACGAACAATTTTCAAAACCGGTATCGAAGTCGCAACATCAATATCTATTTGAAAACCAAATTTTATTGAAATCGGACAATGTTGAATTTTACCGCCTTTTTTGGCGGCCATTTTGAAAATGGTGGTCAACCAATAATTTTCAACATCAGTTTTGAAGTCGCCACAGCATTGCAAACATTTTATCAATTTACACTTAACCTTCATCTTCTATAGTTTTGGAAATTAAAGACGACAAATATGAAAATTTTGAAAATTCTTTGAAGAAATGGCGATAACTCCTACAAGGAATTTCGGATTATCTTCAAAAATTCAGGGTGGGTAGATCTTGACATGCTGAACATTTTTGCAATTAAAGTTGACTTCTATCTCTTATAGTTTTTCTGATAAAAAAATAATAAAGTTAAAATTTTGCAAATTTTACAGAAAAAGGGCAATAACTCCAAGACGGGTTTTTGGGATTTTTTCAAAATTGCAGGGCAGGTAGATCTTTCCATGCTGATCATCTTTAGCCCATGTCAGATTTTGATATCTCTGACGGTTTTCGAGTTATTTACAAAAAACAGCATTTACCCCTATTTTCTATTTTTAGTAACAGCGGCCATCTTGTCAGATCTTCGGACTAATCGAACATAATTTTGAAACTGCATATCCTGGTGATGATTCAGGCTAAGCTTGGTTATAATTGGCCCAGTGGTTTCAGAGGAGAAGATTTTTGAAATTGTTGACGGACGGACGGACGGACAGACGACGGACGAAGGACGCAAAGTGATGGCAAAAGCTTACATGGCCTTTTAGGCCAGGTGAGCTAAAAAACGTTCCATTGCTTGGTTCTACCATATATTTGTATAAACTTTGTGTCATGTGCATTTACTCTATATCCTTTTATTATTTGATTAATATGTTGATCATCTATTCCCAAGAAATGAAATAGATAACAATAGATATCTGTTATGTTTTTTCTTTCCGATTAAGTATTCAAACAGGGTCATAATGACACAATTTGATAAACAAGTCGTCAGAAAAAACTACGGAACCTGGGTCGTTGATAGTATACTTCTAATACTTTTCACAAATTAAAGCTCCGAAGAACGAAATAATTTTATAAACAATAAGAGCAACATTCAAAATTGACATCATTTTAAGTAGTTTTATCATAACATGTTTTATGAATCTGAAAATTGATGAAAAGGCGAGAATGAAAAGTATGTCGGAATTTCCCGCGCAACGTTGAGAGAATCTGAAAAAAATCCGAAATTAAGAATCCAAAATACAAACAAATATCGGGCATTTGACAGCTAAAGTATTATAATGCTAACGCTCACTCGTACTTGTGCTTTATATTCTAACAACGGCAATAGAATACCGAAAGAAAAAAGGAGTGAAATTTACAAAACTCGAAGTCCAAAGACACGGCCAAAACGAAAACACAGAAAACAATGACACTAAACACAAAAAACAACGACGCCAGACAGACACAAAGCACAGAAACAGAAATTACAACATTCAAAACAAAGGCACTCACAGTGTGAACTCCGGTGAAACTAAGAGTGACATCAGGTGCTCCGGGTAAGCATGTCCTGCTCTGTTAACAGCTCCCGTCACACTGTGAGTGATTCAATCCGGGAAAATGTCAAAGTCGGTAGTCAAATCCGGGAAGACGTGAATCTAGCTGAAAATGTCCACTTTCATTTGGGATACTGACACGTCATATCTTTCAAAAGTGTCATGGTGACGGCCATAGAATTTCTTGAGGGATGAAATTAACATAGGTTGAACAAATCCCTGCTTTAGCAGCTTTTTGGGACAGCGTTTTTGCTCTGTTTAAAAAATCACTGTAGAAACTACACGCTCGACAGTAACGAATCAACTGTGAAATGTACACTCCATAGGCTGGAGAGGTAGGTAAATTGCTGCTAAGAAAGAGAAAGTTCACAATTGGGAAATTAAAATCATCACGCTTGTCATATAGCTTATATTTCAAACGTCCATCTTCGTCAATATACAATAAAAGATATAGATACGAAGCTGAAGTAGGTGTTTCAGTTGATTCTTTAATTTCAAGCTCATTTGGATAGATCTGATGTAAATACTCCTTAAATTCATGATTATTAAGAGAAAGTACATTGTCTATGTAGCGGAAGCTGAAATGAAAGGACTGGGCTAAATGTTTTTGTTTTCTTTGGATAAGCCCTTGTAAAAACTTGGCCTCGTACGAGTAAAAGAAAAGGTCAACTAAAAGCGGCGCACAGTGTGTTCCCATTTGAATCCCTATTGTCTGTTGGAAAACACGACCTCCGAATTCGGCAAAAATATTGTCGATCAAAAATTCTAATATTTTGATTACGTCAGTCTCAGTGTTCTTCTTGCTTGAATCAGTGTGGTTCTAAACAAAATATCTCTTGTCTTTCCGCATGACTAAATAAGTGTATCTGTTTTCTCCATTTTTTGATCAGAAACATTGATGTATTAAATCTGCAATTACTGTTTTCATTTTATTGTGTGTCAGGGTTGTATAAAGTGTAGAAAAGTAAAAAGGTTGAATGTTATGGCAGTTCGTAACTCACGGAATGATATTTCACGATATAAAGCTGTCAAAGCCCGATAACATATACATAATCTGTAGTATTAGCCAACTCTAAGAAATAACATTGGGATTTTCCAATGAACTCTTATAGTCAAAAGTACGAATGTACCGACTCACTTTTCTTAATTTTTATGCACACATCGCTCAAAATGTAAAAAACTATTGTCCGCACAAGGGTCAAAAACAGAAAACATGATGTGCCTGAAAGTTTATATGAGACATCATACTGACAGTTGTACAGAATTGAGAAAAAGTTAGTAGCAAGTTGTACTACCTTTAAATTGTACTGGTAAACCAACTTGTGACAGTGGAGTGTCAATTTTGAGTAGTTTTTCGTACTTTATATACAATCTTTTTGCAATTTTTAAATTGCCAGGATTTTGAATAGTGAAAATATAACCTAATGAGATGTGGGATTGCCTATAATACTTTACTTTCCTTCAATGAATGTCATATAGTGGTGAAGTATTTCTAATCAAGTTATTGTTCACTTAAAAGGATCAAATGTTTGGTTGTTTTCTTTAATTTAAAGCAAAAATAGTTAATAGTTAATACTTTTGGATAGAAGAGCCTGGCACAGCATATTTTCTACAATAAATTGGCGGGAAATGCAATTTTAAGGAAAGGACAAACAAAACAACCTAAGAAAATACCTCCTTCTCCATGTAAATAGTTCAGATCAAATCAGAATACTTGGAACTAAAGAAACCAAAAGTTTGTAAAATATGAAAGACGATAGATGCCAGAAGATCTTAACGGACAGCTAAGATAACAGCTTTGTATGACGAAGATATTACGTCACTGTACCAATCTAATCGCTTTTTCGTTGCCTAAAATGACAGTCCAGGACAGTAATTTTTCAAATGAGACTTTTCAATAGATGATCTACTAAATCGCCAAATACAATCTACTATAGAACAATACGGTCTGCAGAGGCATCTAGCGGACTGCTTTAAAGATGAGGAATGAAACTTTATTTCATAAAGCGTTCATCATGACCATGAACAGCATGAGTTAAACTTTCTATTGAATAATTGACATATTAACAAAATCACAAGCCAAATAAATAGTAACTTGGATTTATCAGAGAATTTGATAAAGGGCTGTCACAGAAAAAAGTCTAGACAAACAGAAAATATGCAAAGACGAACGGCACAATTCATCAATAGGATTCAACGGAACCTATCCTGCTTTGTCGAACTTCATTTTGTTTTCTATCCTTATAGATCTTTTGATTACTGGTCTTCCACATTTTTGATTTGATCTGAACTGAAGATGCAAAATGACTAGTACCCTGTGATTGTTTATATATTGTGATTGCCATCTTGTAGTATTTTTGTCGAGCAACGAATGACAGTGGTCAAAAGAACTCTTTGTCAGATAATTTAATGTTTAAAACTGAAGGATTTTCCGTCCATCGTAGTTTTGTCCGTAGCTATATTTGATATTACTGATTATTCGGATTTCGTTTGGTTTTATATATTTTTTGAAATTATGGATTTCCTTTGTTTGGGTTCTAGTGCTGCTGATGGGGAATATATTTCCGAAATGGCCATACAGCTCATTAAAATTAATGCAGTTGGAGTTAACATATGTGTTATGGTATCATGTTCATTTACTCCATATCCTTTCGTAAAATATTGTTGACGATAATGCATCCATGAATAAAAGGAAAGATACACTGAGGTACCATTCTTTGACATCCAACAATAAATTCCCTCAAACCGGTACTTGGAGTCGACCGGAACTTACTATGAGGTGTGAGCAAAACGCATTGTTGAAGGCCTAATGGTGACTTCAAGATAAAGAACAACAATAAAAGCTTTGTTTCATTGCATGGTTCACCGTTTATTTGTAGAGACTTTGTCTCATGGTGATTTACTCTATATCCTTTCATTGTTAATATTTGCATAAAATGCATTAAAAACTTCTGTATGTAATTATACTGCGATACAGGGTTGATACTTGAGACTAAATCAAAGCAATACTTTTCTTAAAGAAGGGAAAAAAAATCTGTAATGCAACCCTTTTAGGGAACATTATCACAAAAACATCAAGGAAAACACATAAGTGTATTAAGCTAAAACCGGTGCTACGGTGAATTTACTATGAGGTTGGAGCGAATCCCATTATTGAAGGCTTAATGGTGACTTCAAGATAAAGATAAAAAAATGAAAGCATTGTTCCTTTGCTTGAGTCTACAATGTTTATGTAGAGACTTTTGTCGCCAATTGTTTATATAATATAAAATTCAGTGCCCCAATAATTATTTTTACCTACAAAAAAAAACAAAAAAAACGGTCATCATATACAAGACTCTGCTGCAGTTTAATTTATTATCCTTCGTAGCCAAGTACTTTGCTAACCCTCATTCCTAAGTACAGATATGAATGCAAGACCTCGGGAAGGGAAGTAAGAAAGTATTTTCTTTAATCTTAATCTTAGTGATACGGAATAAACTGTCTGGCGTGTTAATTTTTTTCACACGATTATGACAATGTGATCTTTATTTTATTAGATTCAAAGATAAGCTGAAGAGGTCAGATAAACTTCTTGTGTTCCGTCACTGAAAAGGAAAATTATACTAATGAAGTATAAATATAAAAAATGTAAACATAAATTAAAACTGCATATTGTTAAATGTACAATTTTCATAAATAGTAAGGATTCTACAGTGATAGAACCAGTTTCTGAACCCCTTGTTCTGAAAAAGAAGGGGAATGTTCAAAGATTCGCAGCATTTGAGCTATTAACTATTAGGCTTTAATTCATAATTGGACAGTGTAAACAACCTAAGTTTAAATGGCAAAGAAAACTGCTTACACATCCCCAAAATAACTTGAAAATTTGAGTGCAGGCTATGTAGAAAAATCACTTAATATACAAAATATCATTGCAACACTGTACTGTTACAGGTCCATACGAGAATATAATGATATTTATATAGATGTAGATCATCTGAAGGGGCAAATCTTTAAAATCCAGCCTTCTAAAACGGCATAATAAAAGCCTTCTTTTAATCTTTGTTTAATTTCTTGTTTCTTCTAATACAATGAATTTCCTGTCAAACGTTTTACTATGATTACCACCCGTATATAATTTAAACCTTGCTTAATGCCACGGTTAAATTCAGCCTGATTTAAGCGAGGATTTAATAATTTTAACCTATTACGATAATCTAACGAATAACAGCGCCTTACATGGATGAAGAAAACACTGACTTTATTTAAGCATCAAGAAAGAACCCTGTGAGCGATTGTCTAACAAATACACGTGAAATTTGAAAATAACAACAGGTAAAAAATATGACATGCTATCTCTATATTTTACGAATTGTAGGGTTAGGAGTTTTTTAAACCTACAATTGTTGACTGGTATAATGTAAAATACAAAAATACTCAAGTTGCATAATAAACAGTAATCACATGTTTTAAGGAGTAACCTCTCAACATTGCCTCGTTTCCCGTCAAAATTTAATGTTTCCCTCCGAAATTCAAAATTCCGTAAAATTGTCTCGAATTCAATACAGTGGACGACCTAGATATACTCCTGATTTTGACCATAAATCGTCAAATACCTGAGCCACTGAATGTAAATCTATGTATTGTCAATAATAAAATAATATCGAGAAAGCCAAGAAATTACAAAACAGCATGGTGAACTGACAATTGATGGAGTTGGCGTGTGTTTTGAAAATTTGAAAAGTTTTATGTATCTTTCGCCTATAATAAAATCAAAAGGTGCCAAATTATATGTTTTAGTTTTCTGTATTTTAAAAGATATAAAACCTACCTTTAAATCTATAATCTTCTACCGCTTCCTGATTAAACTGGAATATCTATTTAAAAGAAAAATAGTGCAAGTTAAGACATCTAAATAACCAGCTTTGAGTGCGTACGTCTCAAAGCAGAGCAGATTAATATACCTAGGATGCATATTACATATTATTTTTTGCAAAACATTATTAAACAAGTGGACGTAAACTTTTGCCTGTATAAATGGAGCTCTTCGTTGTTCAAATGAACATAGAATATGTTTTTGTTATTTAATGTTTACATCTTTAACTGTCAATTCTCAATAATCAATGCATACTTCCAATTTTATTGTGAAATTATATGCCAAAACTAAAGATTGCATTGAGGCTAAGGTCAGATTGTTGTTTTGTTTTTTTTCTACCTCATTGAGGGAAATATTAATATGGCACTCGAAACGAAACATTCCAACATTGAATATCATATGATGTTTTTGGTCGGCGTTATTTCGCAAGATGATCTGTTCGATTTATGGGGTAAGTATGAAACTTGTTTTGTTTGTATCGGGTAGATTACTAAGAATAATCATATAAATGTATTAGAAATTACTTGCAATAGGTTCTATAAGTCTTTCAATTTTGAAACTTCCGTGTACATGACTTGTACCCGGAAGTTGCATTTTAACAAAACATATGACGTTTCAAACAAAATCATTAATGCATTGGAAATTACTTGCAATAGGATCTGTAAGTCTCGTTCAATTTTGGAACTTCTAGGTACCTGATTTGTACCTGGAAGTTGCATTTTTAACAAAACATATGACGTTTCAAACAAAAACATTAATGCATTGGAAATTACTTGCCATAGGGTCTGTAAGTCTCTTTCAATTTTTTAACTTTTGGGTACATGATTTGAACCCGTAAGTTGCATTTTTAACAAAACATATGACGTTTCAAGAAAAACATTGAACTTCATTATCCTGCTACATCATATTTTAGCTTGAAACATATAAAATTACAATTCTATCGTGATTTATTGGTGGTGCATGACAAGACTTGCACACCCTATGTAAATAAGATGTCTTCTAAAATACATACTCCATTTCACAAATGAAATATTGTTCTTTGGTACAGACAAAATCATTCCATTTGTGTTTTCCTGCATAGGTAATATGTACACAATCTTCGTTGTTATTGAAATTATCTGGCTGCTTATAATCCCAGTATGTAAAATAAAATGAACGTCCACTATGTGCCCAGTAAAATTTCCCCTCGTTCTTGTCATCTGTTCCTCCTAACCAGTAACCTTGAAATGAATATAGAAGGGAACTCATTTTACATAGTAATGAAATGTACCATATGAAAGACGCATAAGGCAAATAAAGGGTTATTTTATTTATTGGATTAAAACCACGTGACCACAATCCTGCTGAATTACTTCATCTTTATTGAAGTTGCTCCCTGAAAGTAAATATATGTATTTTTTCCCGATAATTTTTCAAACTACACCCGGCAATTTTACTTTAGGTCTTTACAAATGAGATCTTCCGTGTTTGTGTTGTGGGAATTTCAAAACAAAGAAATTCAGTTTATTACAATTCTGCAGAAGGCTATCAAATTACAAGAAAGTTTGGAATCGATTTACAAAATTTTAATTCAGTTTTTACTGCATATTTTGATTGGTTAGTTATTGGTTTCATTGGGACAATTAATCGTAAATGTATAATATTAATAATGATATTTCCCTTTCAGAGGAGGACAATTTGGCTCCAAGTGCCTCTATATGTATTTATCTGTCGACAATTATTCCACTTTTTTACAATGCTTTCTACAGTAGAAGTTCAACGTAATTTGACTGAATATTTTCATAATGACAAATAGGTATTTATGAACCCAACAGATGTAAACAGCGTGTAGAATCCTGCTAGATGCAGAAACATCTGCCCGGAGATGCGTAATTAGATATTTATTGCAGAAGTTTATTTCATGCCAATGCATTTCAACTAGAAAAGACAGACTTGCAAGGATTCAAACATGGCCGATATGCAAATGAATAAAAGACAAGTAATTCTTGCTTCATATTCACATTGATAAACAGTTTCAGCTAGAAGATAGTTGATTTATATTAAAAAGTGAGAAAAAGTGATTTGTCAATTACAATTTTCACTGAATCAAGATCACGTGAAACCGAACAAGTCCTCACATTTACTGAAGAAACCCTTTATAAATAAGCACTCTGCCATAAGAAATCTATTGAGATATAAAACAAATCAAACAGACATGTAAAAAATTCATAATAGTTTGATAAAATTCACCAAAATGAACCTTGGAAACCATATTGGTCTGAATAAATCAATTTTTACAAGTTGCTTTATTTACGTTGGACACCACTCTTGTTTGTCCGGTCTAGATTTAGAGTTGGTTTCACTAACATAAGTGTGTAAAACGCAAGATATTCGGAAAGTCCGTTTAAATTGGCAAATAGTCTATTTTTGTCTAAGAATGTAGTTATTGAAACGGTTCTTTTAAGCAATGCTTAAGGATGTAGTAATTAAGGTGAAATTTAAGAAATCTTCGATTTTTAATTGATACTATAAATTGGAAAAGAATTGGTAAAGGAATTAACTCAGCTAAACATTTAAAAAGATTATCGGCCTCGTTTACAAGATATTTCAAATTAAAAAAAATGGCAGTCCCGGACTTCTACCTTAATATAACATTGAGACATTATTGGTTACTTACACAATGGAGGAAAATCTACAATCTTATGAAATTTGATTACTGACCTTAAAGAAGCTACTGAAGCCTTTAATGACTAAAACTTGGTTGTAATTGGGCTTCAAATATTACACAGAAAATGGATAAAACCTGAGAAATCCGTGTGACTTCCAAAATTTCAAAAACCTCATCTTACTTCATCGTTAAGTAGGGTTTTACGACAAAACGCCTGAAAAATTTTCATGTCATTTTTATAAAATTATAATTCTTTTTAAATTACGCAATTTTTACTGTTAATAAATACATGTATAATTAAAATATATATCAATACGATGAAACCAATTTTTTGATTGCCCTGAATGTCATACTGATCTTTTTTTTTTTTGATAAATGAAAGGATATGGAGATATATTCTCTACAACTTGAACAACTCTTTTAATGTTGTCTATCTTGAAGTGACTATATGAATCTAACACCGGCAAGCCTCGTCAGAAAAATATTGAAATCCTACCACTGGGTGTCTGAGATTTCTAAATCTTGCATTTTCAACGGTGTTTGATTAATTTTTACTTTTGTTCATAAACAACGTCATGTTGTCCTTACCATCCGGCATTACTTAGCGACTCACCATGACGTCAATGACGTCATAGTATGCACGAGGCTGTCTCACATGGGGAGGTGAAGGACAGAAAAATCTCACACCGCTAAAAATATAAACTGACCTGTCTCAAAAGTGAGAAAATGAGGCCCTGGACAATGAGTTTTGCTCATACCTCGTAGTAAGTTCAAGCCAGCCGCTATTACTAGAGGTTGCGGAATGCATTGCTTAAAGTCGGACAACGCTTCATCCATGAATGCCACATCGTCCACAAGCATGAAATAAACTTGCAAAATAATCTAACAACCGCTGTCATCCGTTGCAAGACAACCCCCCCCCCNAAAAAAAAAAAAAAAAAAAAAACAAATAGGTCAATCACATCATAGCAACTTCGGTATTTAGTTATCATATGAACATCCAGAAGTCATTCATCAAGTCAATTGCAAAAATAGTGAGAATTGATATAAAAATAACTCAAAGTACAATACTTTGATACTTTTACCTTTAGATCTGTCAGTTTGATTATATATAAAATTATTTTCCTCCTCGGACTCTATTTCTGCCAAATATCCTCCAAAGTTTTCACATGTCCCCTAAAAAATAAGTTTCAATTGTATTATTTTATAACTGGAAAGAAGAATTTAAACTGAATATATTAGTATATAATTAAATAAATATTATTCTATTTCCAGACTCACGATATTATGTTTTTACGTCCCTTCAAAAATTGTATGGCCGTCACCAAGACATCATATATAGATATGAAATGTCAGTGTCACAAATGAAAACTGTCATTTTCAGCTAGATTCACGTTTTCCCGGATTTGACATGACCGGTTTTGACTTTACCCTGGATTGACCCACTGACAGTATGACGGTTGCTGTATACCGAGCAGGACATGCTTACACTTCCGGAGCAGCTGATGTCACTCTGTTTTTTTTAGAGTTCACACTGTTAGTGCTTTATTTTTTGTATTGTATATGTAGCGTTCGTGTGTTTTGTGGGCATACAGTGTCCTAAGTCTTCCCTTTTCTACTGTTTTGATTTTGCCTTGTCTCTGGACTTTCGTTTTTTTTTTACGAAAACGGTCTTTTCGGTACCGAAATTTACGACAATAGGGAAGGTTTTAATTTCCATAATATCAATTTTCTTAAAATTGACAGTAATATTCCAACTTCTCCTGGTAACGGAGTGTATGTTTTACAACCGATTCGTTTCTCGAATTTACAATTTATACAGACTTTCTCATTTTATATAGTGACTCTGCTGGCGGACTATTTGTCCCCGAGGGTATTCAGCAACCCAGTAGCCAGTACTTCAGTGCTGGCTTAGAAACCGATTTTTGGAAACTTGCAATATCTAAATTAAAGAAATTATTGTCTAGAATTAAGGAGTATCTTCCTCGTGCATAGCCCTGTCCTTAGCTGATAGTGGCTTTTCTATGTAGATCTTATTGTTTATTTCAGCTTTAAAACATATTTCGGTTAATGGATTTCCAAATTTTTTATTTGATCTGCACTGAAGAGACATAAGTTGTTTAAATGGTCATATGAAGAACCTAAATTTACAGTAATTTTGGATTTTTTATTTATCTTCGTGACTGGCTTATTAATCAGGGCTTTAAATAGGATCATTGAAAAAATTCTTTAATAGATATCAGTCCCTTGAAGTTTCGTCTCGGACTGTGATTCAAGATTCATGTTTTACTTAATAATGGGATGACCATTTGATTTTACTGTCTACGACCTTATAATAGTAGTGCTGTTGGGTAGCTATCGGACCCAACCACAATGGAAGGGAGATTTGGGGCGCAAAAACCGATTTAACCGACCATTTCTTTTGAAATACATGTACAAAGTAAGGACCATTACAGTCTACAAAAGACGAATTTCATATTTACGGGATGACTGGTAATTTAGAATGTTTTTCAAAGGGACGTCACTAGCTAACACCCGTCATTCTGGTCTTCGGTCTCATTAGGGAAAGGGCGGTCAGTAAATATTTTCTCTGGCAACGAATACGATTTTCACTGTCAGTGGTAAGTACCCGAATAGGTTGAAATAATTCATTTAAAGACAATCGAGATATTACCCCTAGTCCAGTGATAGATACCCATGTATTCACAATCTACTTCTGTCCCTTATTACAATGGAACCGTAAACCTGACTGTCGGGTCAGTAGGTTACTTCCCTTTGTGGAAAACTTTATAAAAACGGAGCCAAAGTCGGGATAAGAAATAAACATGAAAGTGGTCTATTATCAGGGGATTTCCCACCTGCTTTGTCTTTTTTTCTCTTGGGCTTTGGTTCATGACATTTCTGTTCGGTAATTTTGTTATTACCCCCCCCCCCCATTTTAATATCACTAAGATGTCATAATTGTAGATCTTGTACATAGATTTTTATTTTAATTCTAATCACGTGTTAACAAAGGGCACGGCGAAGGCTGAAAAATATAATATTATCTATGTTCCCTGTGACATAAATAAACCTGTTATCTTTTCTTTTATGATACAATTTTGTTTATTAAGGAATCTATGATCAGATTGCATAGCGTGTTTCCTTTTTCAGTGTTATTGCTTTCTTATATCCGTTCTTACTATAATTCCACGTACAGTATTTTCGATCCATGTCAATAATTTATAATCTTTATATTCAAGTCTGTCTATAACTGCACGGATTGTGCCCTCAAAACTATCAACACAAACAATCTTACTTGTGCAGATTTCCATGACTGCATAACGGCACTGATTTTATAACAGGATGACCGGAAGTATATCCATCCGACAGGGCATGCAGGTCTACAAAAAATACTCATTATACATACTATTTAATTGTGTATGTGAAATATTAAAAAGCAAAATTTTTGGTGAAAAATAATTCAAATAGGCCATATGTGTGGAGGACCCTATGTTGCCATGTTTTTGGTGAAAAATAAAAAAAAGTCATAGGTTTTTCACCAATATTTTTGTACTGCAAATCAACACTGGGGGCATGTATATGATCTTATCATCTCATAGTAAGGTCTCTAAGTTTCCATTAAGCAATAGCAGTGAAGCAGTTAAGCAATTTATGGCTAATACATGATACATGTCGATATATATAGATATATATATATATATATTAGGTTCCCACGATAGACAGCTATATAAATATATATATAAAAGTCTTAGAGATTTCACAACGATACCCACAAAGATATGTGAAATCTCTAAGACTCTTATAATTTTTCATGTTTTCACTGTATTGTCATCTCGACGATCCGATACTTATTAAGTTCCCTGGTTTGGTTTGTAATTTCTTTTAGACTCTCTCTCTCTCTCTCTCTCTCTCTCTCTCTCTCTCTCTATATATATATATATATATATATATATATATATATATATATATACGTGTTGTGTGCTAAAAATAGACCACTTTATATATATAACTCATAATCAAACAGCATTCTATCTAATGATTTGATTGAATCCATGATGTTGTATACACAATAACATTGTAATTTAAAAACATCTCTACATTCTCTCAACGCAATAATATCGTGTATGGAAGCCATGAGATATTAATACCGACGTGGAAAGGTTACACTAGGCTATCGAAAGTTCTTCTTTTGAGGAACTGGACGTAGTCTAGGGGCACCACCTCTGGTTAACATGCTAGGCGCTGTGCCGAAGATGTACAAAGAGTTGAAGGTTCGAATCCAGTTATGGATCAACCAAAAAATTCAATCTGTCTGTCAGATGATTTTGAGAATGTAACTTACAATAGCATTGTTAGATTAAAACTATAGACACGTATATATATATATATATATATATATATATATATATATACGGTACAGAAGTTCCTCCTGGGCGAGTTCTGAACAGAATTTCAAAATAAGGGTTTGACATTTTTCATTTTCTTTTCCTGAAGTAAATTAGTACATTTTTTCTTTTATACTGCAATTTTAAAGAAAATTTAATTTGTATAATCGTTGCGGTAACCAAATGTCATGTGTATTAAATCTTTGGAATTCATATGAACATAATTAGTAGATACGAAATTAAATTAACGTTTAAAATGCATGAATTTGAATATGACTTTTTATATATTCCTACACTGATAGGCGTTGAATGGACAAAAATACAAACTACTTGAAAAGAAAGTCTCAATGACTATGCACATGTCGAAAATGTTTGTGAAAATACATGTAACATGTCAAAAACCTAGTAAAAACCTACTACAAATGGCGTAAAAACCGCCAAAACGTACTATTAACGTCGTATAAGAAACTTGATGGACGTGTTAAAGACGCATTAACAACTATTCCAGGTCGTGATACAAACTCGATTGAAAAAATACCGTATTGAAAACGAATTAAAAACGTGCAACGGTCGTATTGCAAACTTTAAGGACGTAGTAAGAACGTAGCATAGACGGCAGAGAATTTCATGAAGTCTATGAAGTTTTTGGCCCGTTCATTCCACGTACTTTCTACGTCCACGCAGTTTTCAATACGTTCTTAGTAGGTCTTTACTACGTTTTGTAACCATCACGTTCTCACCACGTTTGTTTTGAACATGCTTAAAATTATTCCACGTCTTTCACGTCCTTGAAGTTCGTACTGCGTTCAATAAAGTTTGCACTACGATCATACAAGTTTCTATCACACCTTTACTACGTTCAGCAAGTTCTTGCCGCGTTCATTTGTTCTTTTATAACGTCATGAGAACGTAGTAAGAACTTTATCCAGTGTGAATGGGGGTTTTAGATTGACAAAATATCAGTAAAACAAAAAAACAATATTAAGATTAAACAATATACAGTAAACTTCAATAGGGCTCGAAAATATTGTAAGAAGCACAAATTTTATAATAATTTGATCACTCCTCTACTTTTAACATTATTTGGACTAGACAGCATTGTATAGAATATTCCAATAAAACTGTTCCACATCACATTTTGTAAGACATTAAATGTCACTCAAGAAATTCAGATATTCCATAGTTGGATTTCCTTTGTTTGGGTTCTAGTGCTGCTTATGAGGAATAAATTTCCGAAATGGTCATACAGCTCATTAAAATTTTTGCAGTTGGAGTTAACATATGTGTTATGGTTCATTTACTCCATATTCTTTCGTAAAATATTGAAAAAATTGAGAAATGTTCTAAACTGAACCCTGATAAGGCCGTCCTAAATTAATTCTATGTTTAACGTCACTCATCCTCGTAGGTTTTTGAAAATTCTTGAAATTAAAAACTAAAATTTTGTAATGAGCACTTATTTTTGGGTTGAGGATGCGATCCGTCATTAATTGAGCAATCTAGTATGTAACTGATTAAATACTTGCAAGAAAGAGTGGAATGAAAGTTTTTTTTTGTCAGCCGAGAATTTAAAATAAAAATGTAAAATCTGTACTAGAGCATGTTTATGCATTAAAATTTGTAAAAGATAATTGCAAATATTTTGCTTGAAATTTTTATTTGTTTTATTCCTCCCTCCCTCCCTCGTAGCACTCTTAGGTTGACGTCAAACATAGATTAACTTAGGATGGCCTAATGTATTTGTAGCTGTATATACATACCTTTCACATATATAATTCTGTTTTTCAGTACAGGGTAAATCATTCCAGTTGGCTATATTATCACGCCACAAATGCACACAATTTTCATGACCGCCTGCGTTATTTGGTTCCCCGCCATTCCAGTTTGTAAATATGAAGCATTGTTGAGTGTTTGCCCAGTAAAAGTGAGTCTTTGGACATTTTGTAACATTCTTTCTCCCTCCAAGCCAGTAGCCTAAACCTAACACACAACAAATTGGCAGTAACTTCAGTATTTTTGTTATTACAAATTCATTAATAATAATCTATTTTGTTTGATGTGAAACCAAATATGGCATCTTCAATTGATAAATTTTGGAAATTATTCACAATTACTATTTACAGCAAAAGCATTTCTTTCAAAATCCTTTTGACAACTCTGCTTAATACATGCGTACTAATTTCCATCTAACACCATTATAAAAATATTCCCACACTCTCATCCATCTTTATGAAAAATTGAGAGTGGGTGGGCGAATTCCATTTTTTTGTTATTTTTTGATTTATGTGAAAACATGCTGTAAATTATAAAAAAAAACAAAACATAAAATCAAAATTATTTTCTAAGGGGGTCAAAAATTGAGAAAGTAGTGTATGGCAGTCTAGGATTTTTTTATTTGGCCTAGAAGTCATAATTTTGTTTAAGAGAAGTCATCATAAGCACAATTAAGTAAGTAACAATTAATTTCAGAGTGAAATATATATAAAGTCTCTCGCTTGTAAATTGTGGCTTTTGATTGTATATCCTGGCCATTGAATGTTTTTACTGTTATCATATTTCTGTAATCTCATAACGAGGTAAATAAACAAAGTCTCTTTCGGCCAAACAAAACAGCTGTTTTCAGTGCAACTTTATCTTACTTTATTTTTATATGGTATAGTTGAATCTGTCATGACGGAAATACTAAGCCTGATTTAAATTGTCCATCTACATTTTGTATCTACCCTTATTTGGTGAAATAACAAAGCTAGACGATTTTGAGAGTTTTCATATTTTTTTTATTGAGAATCATCGGTCGGTTATCTCCCTGTACTAAGTTAGTCATATATGGTAAAAGTGGAGATAATTTTAGTTTAAATATCAAAAGAAGGTACTGATATGCTAATCAAGATAATCTCCTCTTTGACGCAAACAAAACCAACTTAGTACAGGGAGAAAACCGACCGATGTTTCTCGGATATCAGAAGTTTATCCATGAACATTAGTAAATGCAAAGCAAAAAAGCTTTAAATTACACAAGTAGCGTTCCTCCTCTTTTTTTTTATAGAAATTTCATTTGTTCAAAGTACTTATCTTCACGCAAATATCTAGGAAATGGAAAGTCCTACCTACTGCGGATTTTCCTGCTATTCCCTGTAGATATTCAGTTTCTTCCTTTGATTCTATCTCGGCTAAATAGGCTTGTGCACCTTTACAATAACCCTGTGTGAATGAAAATATTGTAATGTTTTGACAATAGGGTTGTTAGTCTCGTTCAGCTTTAATAAATTGTAACCGAAACGTGCATTTTTACCTCAATATATGACTTTTCAAACAAACTTTTGAACATTTTAATTACCTGACTTTATGTTTTTAATAGCGAGAAACGTTTCCGAATTGTATATTTATCGTCAATTCTTGGGGGTTACATGGCGCCGGTTCATTTTAAGTTCTTCTTTTTAATCCAGAAAAAAAAGAAAAAGCAAACACTACACTAAATATCTTATCAAATAAAACTCATAGTTTGACTTCAAAAACGGGAAAACAAAATCGTATAACTTTTCTTTCTTAAAAGTATCATGAAAAACACTTGGAATTTCATTTTTTATAGTTTTCTTATCTTTTAATTACAAAATATAGTATATACATTTTGTTAAGACATTATAATTCTCTGTTGCGTGCCTGAATTGTTTCTATTAACATTAATATACGTGTCTACCAGTACTACCTGTGCAACATCCCATGTCGCCTTACTAACATCAGCACTGATTGCATAACAGGAAGACCCGAACTGTAGCCATTGATCAGGACAAACATCTATGAAATGAAACAAATATTTACATCAATACAAAATGTGATTTGATGCTTTTTATAGTAACTGTTTTTAGTTCATAGAGCACCCATCTTGACTAGTCTAAAAAGAAATTTGACAAATGAACTTTTGATGAAAAACAACATTAAAAGCGTTGTTCCTTTGGTTATTGACCATGTATTTGTAGAGACTTTGTCATATGTGTATTTTCTCCATATTCTTTCATTCACCATTTGAATGCCGTTTCTTACTTTGTAGGACGCATGTTTGGCTGTTACTCGGTTTTCTTGCAAAGAGAAAAACTAGACGTCAGAAAAATCGCAGAAACTGCGTACCCTTATATATCCTGCAGCGCTTCAATGTTTTTATATTATGACGTCATAAAATCTCAAAGGAACAATGGCATTTCGTTACAACCTTATATATCCTGCAGAGCTTCAATGTTTTTACGTTATGACGTTATAAAATCTCCAAGGAACAATGGCATATCGTTACAACCACAGATTGCAGCAGCATTCAAAATCGACATTATGTGTTGTAGTTCTGTATAATTTTCATCCCTTGAAGTTCTGTAAAATTTTCATCCATGGGCAGTTACAAAACATTTGTTGATAAAAATGACAAAATGGTACAAAACAAGTTTCTCTTTATGGATGTTTTTATTTTAAAAATAGAAAAAATATTCAAAGTATAGTCATAGCCCATAAATCAAATTTTTCAGAATTTATAGTACCAATTAACACTGAATGCCCTTTTGTTTTTTGGTTAAAAATAAATAGAATATGTTTTAATTCAGAAGAAGATATTATTCTTAGGCTAGTGTATATTTCCCGATTAGTACAAGATATACATCTGACACTAGCTTTTCAGATATTGAAAACGAACTGCATAATATGGAACAACGGTAGTAGAATACCAAAGGAACAAGGGAAGCGATGACTACCAAAATCGAAGTCCAATGATATGACAAAAACGGCAACAGTTAAAAACAAAGACAAAACAAGGACGTTGCAATGAAATAAAAAGATAACATTAAGAACTAAGGCACTCATAGTGTGAACTTCCATGAAACCGGGAGTGACATCAGTTGCTCCAGAAGGGTAAGCATGTCCTGCCCCGCTAGCACTATTTGTGAGGCATATAGTGCTTTGAAAATTTTGTTTGGTAGCGGATTGGTTAAAATCATTTTCTAACCCTTACACAAAAAAACCAATAAAATCCATGGTACATGCAAATGTTACTTCTCTAACCCTCAAACAGTATAATGGTGAAATTTTGAATTGCTTTTTGTAAATCTTTATAGTATTAAAACAATCACAAGGACAAATCGATAGCGCAAGCATGACTGACGAAGACAAAACTCAAATTTTACAGTATGATATACAAAACAACACAAAAAAACTAAAGCACTGACAGGGTGGACTCCCATAACAACCGGGAGTGGAGAGTAAAAGTAAAAACATCTGTTTGGTTGGAGATTTTAACAGGCGTATTTCTACCGGACAAGATTTTTTCAATGTTTGGTAATATGATGCATTTTTCAATAATTTTATTGATGTAAACCAACTTATTAATATTGAAGTATAAAATATTTTTAATTTCCCTAGAGAAAAGAACAGTCAAGATACAATCGTAAATACATACGGCAATAAATTGATGCAGTTTTGTAGATTGAATAACATGTTTACATTGAACGGTAGATTTGGTAACAATATAGACGATAAACCAACCATTAGTATAGTTTATTATATCATTTGTTCTAGTTGTATGCTTTTTTATTGGAACATTTTGATGTTTAGATTTTTGTAATTTGTACTCTGATATACATTGTCCTTTCATTGTAACCTTTAAGTATGATGATATGGAATTACACAAGAATCATGATACTGGAATAAATGATTATTGTAAATCATTTATTGGTAAATAGAAACAGGAAGGAATTCCATATTATATAGCTGATATAAACATAAACAGGGTAAACAAAATAGAACATGACTTAATTTTTTCAAATGATCAACTTGATCGTATTGACAAAGATGTTGCATATGAACTTGTAAATGATGTTATTATATGACTATAAATACACAAGATTCTGATTGGATAAATCAGTACTTCGCTTTCCCCTTCAAAATGTGTTGATCACCGCCCAATTTAGCACGCGAGGTTAACATCACTGTTAAACACGTCAGCGTGTACCAATAAATAGTAACAGGGAAAATTCTAGTTTTTAATGTGATGATCCCCGCGCAATTTTGCACGTGAGGTTAACATCACTTTTTAACCACTTGTTTTTAACACTTCAGCGTGTTCCCATATATAGTAACAGGGAAAATCCATTTCGGCCCAAAGTAGAAAGAGCGTCAAGACTAAACTGTTGAAAGAAGGAAAAGCAAAATTAAAACGTAAAACGGTAAACAACTATTCATATAATAAAACAATTAATGACTTTCGATTTCGTTTAAAACCACATTTTAACAATCCTCGAAATCCGATAATCTCTTGGGTTGTTAAATTGTGGTATTAACCTCATCAAAAGTCATTAATTGTATAATACTGATATTTTGTTAAATGCAGCTTAAAATACATTTAAGACATTTCATAAAAGATTTTCAGATACAAAGTTTGAAAGTTGGTTTTCAAATGCCTGCAAAACGGCAAGGCGCGAGTACAGAAAAAGTAAACGATTATTTAGACATTACGGGTCAAATTTATTCAAAGATATTTTTTGCATGTTGTCAGATAATTGACATAGTAATGACTAAGTTCAACAACTGATAATTCTTGCATAGATTATCAGAAATCAAAATCAATGTAACATGCACACCTTTGATATGTGTACAAATGTTCTGCATTATACAAATCTTCTATCCTAAAAACTGTAGGAGATTTCCTCAGGACAACTGATGTACCTGTTTTGAATACAAACATCTATGACGGAGAACTGTATGATCTGAAAAATGATATTGGTGTAGATTTAAACAATGGGGTTAAAAATAGAACCATTTCAGTCGATAAAGTTGTAAAAGCGGTTTGTTGCTTGAAAAATAACAAATCACAAATCCCCGGACAAGAAAGGCTCTGTCATCTTTGAGATTGTAATGGAAAAGACGATGAGTACCATTATATCATGGAATGTAAAGCATTAAACTCCGAGAAAAAAATATTGCCAAAATTTAGCAATCAAAGACCAAACATTTATGAATTTAGTCAACTTTTCAATTCGAAAAATATTATAGTGCTAGAAAAACTGTCAATTGAAAAATTGTACCTCCTGGTTAAAAAAATGTATATTTCATTTGTTTTTTGTTTTTTTGTTTTTTTTGTTTTTTTTTGTTTTTGTTTTTTTGTTTTGCTTTGTTTTGTTTTTTTTTCTTGGTTTGCTTTGTTTTTTTTTTTGGTTTTTTTTTTCTGTATACATGCATTGTATTACTTGTATTGTTTAATATTGTATCCCTCTATAACTATGTATTTACTTTATGAGACACAAAGATCAGTTCAGATCTGTTTTTGAAACTGAAAATAGCTGTAAAGACGAGAATGACATGTTTTTCGAATTTCCCGCTCATCTTTGGGAGAATTTGAAACCTTAGTTAAATATTACAAATTTAAAATACAAAATAAAGGATGATAAACAAGTTATCGGGTTTTTGACTATTGGAGTATATATTTTACGATACATAGCTGTCAAGAGCCCGAAAACATATACAGTCGGGTGCAAACATAACCTCTCGCCAAGTTAACTTGAACAGTCATAAAAGCTCTCCCACGTTAACTTAGGACCGTTTTCAAGTTAACTTAGACCAGTCATAGAGCAGTCATAAAACTACTCTACTTTAATTTTAGAATTGTTCTAGAGCCCTGACTGCTCTGACCTGTTCTGGTCATAGAAACCTGACTGCTTTGACCTCTTCTGGTCGTAGAGCCCTGACTGCCAAAAAGGCGGGAAAATTCAACATTGTCCGATTTTAATGACATTTGGTTTCCAAATAGGTCTTAATGTCGCAACTTCAAAACTCATGTTAAAAATTGTTCGTTGATTGCCATTTTTAAAATGGCCGCCATAAAAGGCGGGAAAATTCAACATTGTCCGATTTCAATGAAATTTGGTTTCCAAATAGATATCGATGTTGAGACTTCAAAACCGGTGTTGAAAATTGTTCGTTGACCGGCATTTTCAATATTCAGTTTTATTTATTTATTTATCTAATTGTTTATTTTACAAAATGACAGAAATTTACAGTAGTACAATATTCAAATACATAAAAGTGACTCTTTTCTGATAGTTCTGATATAGTTACGGCAAAATTGAACAATTGCACTCAACATGAGAAAAATGTGTGCATTCGTCGTGTGAATCTCGTGTGCGTGTGGTAGGAATGTGGGAATTAGTCATCGCTGTATAAAATTTTAAGTATTTACAGTTCTTTTAGTGTTTTTGAGCTATACAACTAATCAGAGCAGTCAGGATTCTATGACAGCTATGCGGCTAATCAGAGCAGTCAGGATTCTATGACAGCTATGCTACTAATCAGAGCAGTCAGGCTTCTATGACAGGTTATAGCGGTCAGGGCTAATTTGAGCTATGCGACTTATCAGAGCAGTCAGGATGCTATGACAGGTTAGAGCGGTCAGGGCTCTATGACTGGTCAGAGCAGTCAGGACTCTATGACATGTCAGAGCGGCAGGATTCTATGACAGGTTTGAGCGGTCACGACTCTATGACTGCATGGGCAGAGTAGTCATGGCTCTATGACTTGTCAGAGCAGTCAGGACCCCAAGTTAACTTTGACGAGAGGTTATGTCTGCACCCTACTGTACGTGTCAGAGTGCATCCCAAGATTGTGAAGAAAACCCTGTCTACGCATGGTAGTCAGGTCATGAATAGACAAATAACAGTACAGTTGCTTGAGATAAACGCAATATTAGAATGAGGTGAAGAAAAGCTGGAAAATGCGGCCTCTGGTGAGTTTTTCACCGTTTCGAGCCTTTTCGAGCCGAATATTTATACTCCGTTTATGTCAAGTCAATGTACTATTATTGTGTTTATACTGCAACTATAACGAACAAAATTTTAGGTAAAATAATTCGGTGAAATTGACAATTTAAAAATGGAAGCGGTCGTCTCTTAGTTTATAAAGCTTTCATACTTTAATATTCGTATGTTAGCACTTACAAACATCAATAATGTTTAAAATACAATTGGGGAGTGCAAAGGTTTTATGATGACCTAATAAAACTGTGATGTTTTTTTATAAAGTTCTGCTATCGCTGTCTGCTGCCTGGATTGCACTGAAGATTAGCCGACACCGGAATAGACTTTGACCGTCGCCGGGACACCGGAAGTGAGCCGGCGAATCCCCCCAAAAACGGGCAGAGCTATGGTAAATGTAAATAAACAACAACTTTTACACTTTCAAGCAACGTCATGGAATACATGATGGTCCAGGATTGGGAGAATACCCGCCAACGTCGCCAACGTTCGCCAACGTCGCCAACATTACTAATGATTCCTTGTTACATGCAAGACGAACATCCGAAATGTAATATGTCGCCAACGTCGCCAACATTGTGCTCGAACAAGGCCCCTGTCGCCAACGTCGCCAACGCCGCCAACAATTATTATTGATTTCCTTATCACACATGTTTTATAAGCAGTGCGAACATCCGAAATGTTATGTGTCGCCAACGTCGCCAACATTGTGCTCGAACACAGCCCTTGTCACCAACGTCGCCAACATTCATAATGGATTCCTCATAACATAAAGTGTGAACAATCAAACAGTCACATGTTTAAAATGCTGACAACATTTCTCTCGAACAATACCGCTGTCGCCAACGTCACCAACACCACCATCATTACTATGGATTTCCCCTGTTACAAACATTATGAATAATCAAACACTTAAGTGTTGCCAACATCTTGCAACAAAAATACAAGCATACTGTAGTTTATATTATGGCCTAAAAATGAAGAACTGTGATCAGATTACTGTTTTTTTTTTATTTAGTTTTGTATTTAGTATAAGGCAAAGCTCTTATTACTGTAGACTAATGGTTTAAAAAGTGTAACATGCATTGCTCAAGAGAAAGTATGATGTCGAGTC